>JAEUWK010000049.1:0-52627 GCA_018524425.1 Podaxis sp. AQ795752 | reverse complement strand
AACTAGTTCTTTCCCCTTTGCTCATCCTCAAGCCTTTGCCTTAGTTGCAACCTGAGTGCATAACAAAGGTTGTAACACTGCCTAAATTCCTATCGACAATAGGGGAGCAACCTAGTCACTCTGCCATGTAACTACCCTTGTCAAGTCTCACAACTTGATCCCACTAATATCCTCTTCCAGGCATCACTGCCTGGCCCTTACCATGGTCAAGTCTCACAACTTGACTTTCTTCACACCTGGCCAAGGAACTTTACTCCTTCAGCCTCACCACTTTTTAAAAAAAACTGTATCCAAGCAACCTAGTCATCTCAGCCATATATCCTATACCCTAAAACCAAGCATCTTATTTGTCTTGGACCTATACCCTATCATACATGACTATTTATTAATCCTCTTCTCTCTCACACCAAGAGACCATAAAATGGTCTGGAGGGGGGGTATGCAAGGGCATGCCCTTACACTTAATTTGAAAATCAATTAACCCATGTCATTATGTTATATTTTGGTATCAGTCTTGTTTACCCATCACTCCATCACATGTTTGTATCTACTGTTTATTAGGGCACATCGGTTGTCACCAATGACTGACCTTTGCTTGTGCCACATAGTCTCCCAATAAACAGGTTTGAACTATTTGGTGTGAGTGTGAGGTCTTCTAACTGTAAAGCATAAAGCTTTACAGTTGGAGTTGCTTTCTGTTTTCAATTATGGTATCTAGTTCTTAATCATCCTATGGGATTATTTTTAGGGCTTCTGCTATACATCTTGGTGTTGGTCTAGATAGTTGTTTCCTCATTGTCTGGGTATTAGATAGCAAACATGTAGTGAATAAGAGACTATCTTCATAGACATTAAGTACATGTTTATCTGCTAGTTAGATCCCTGCATTGGAGTATACCACACATTTCCTAATATGGCTACATATATATAGCCCTGTCTAATGTTGTGCCACCTCAGACTCATATTTGACAAGTACTGAGGTAAGCCTGTTGTCTTCTCTGCTTGTCTTCTCTATGCTTACTTACTTCTTATGTAGCATTCTCTTACAGGTAGCTACGACAATATATAGACTTGTATTTGACAAGTACTAAGCATTCTCTTACAGGTTATGGGCCCTGCCCTTTAATACACCTATTTATTTTCTTCCCTATTTTTGAACCTTACTCCCACCCACACTTCCTCAATATGTCTGCCCTCGGTGACCCTCTCTCCACTGTCCTAATGCTTGAAGAGAATGAAACAAACTGGCTTTTGTTCTCCCTCAAGTTTGAGTGAATGCTATGTGGTAAGCAACTGTAGGGCCATTTCGATGGCACCAAGCTACAACCTGTTTGTGTAAGTGCTGCAAAACCCCCCACACCCTCTGGTCTACCTCCAAGCCCCAACACAGACTCCAAGGCAGCAGCTCAGATGGCCACACAGGCTTCAACCTCATCATTGCCACAGCCTGCCCCAGCAGCCTCTCAACCCCTAGTTGGTACTAAGGAGGAGATTGAGAAATGGGACCAGAACAAAGCAATAGCCCAAGCACTACTGGTTCAACAGCTACCCAACATGGTCTTTCTCATCACAGAGCAGTTTGCAACCTTGGGAAGCTTTGACCTGAGAATTCACATATCAAAGTGCTGTGAACAAAGTGAAGATGAAAGTCAGATTCTTCAATGCCAAGTGTCCAAAGGATGGCAACATGTGGGCTTTCCTAAATGATCTAAACTACAAGAGGACAAAGTTAATGAGTATGGGGATAATTATCAGCAATGAGGAACACATCAGTACACTGCTAAAGGGATTACCCTACAACTTGGCTGTTTGGGCATCAAACCAACTGTCTCAAGCCTCCCTACACCCATACCTAAACCATACCATACAACCCCTGCAGCTAGCCCATATGGTAGCTGATGAATGGGATCAAGTTTGGATCCACCAAGCCAACCACTCACACGCCAGCAATGTGAGGTTGAAGACAGAATCAGACAAGACCATGTCAGTAGAGGATGTACCTAAAGGGAAGAAACCAAAGAAAGGGAAGGGCAAACAAAAGGGAAACTGTTACAAATGTGGAGATCCAAACCATTGGAAGTGGGACTGTCCCAAGTGGAAGAAGAAGCAGGAGGAGAAGAAGATGTCAAAGGGAGAGGAAGCAAATGCAGCAGACTCAACAGACTCTGATGAAGCATTCACAGGATGAAATCTTCCCAGTTTCCCTATTATATGAATTGGGACATGAAGTATTGGCCACTGTCACAAACACCAGCCCCAGTGGAGTCACCCAGATTACCCTGTTCAACTCAGGGGCTGCTCACCACATTTCCCCTTATCGAAGCGCCTTCACAAATTTTGAAGAGATCCCTGCAAAAGTCCTCTAGGCAGCAAATCAGCAGAGTTTCAGTGCAATCAGGCAAGGTGACTTACTTATTGAAGTCCCAAATGGCTTTGAAACCTTCCACATAACACTGTGAGATGTACTCTATACCCCGGAAGTTGGCTACACCCTTGTGTCAGTTGGTCACCTGGACAAAGCTGGATACACCACCACTTTTGCTAATGGCAGATGCATCATCCAAGATGGATCTGGAGCCAGGCTAGCAGATATTCCTTGCTTGGATCAGAGAATGTACAAAATTGTCAATGTACCTGCTTCCATGAATGCTGTCTCAGATTCCCTTACTGTTGATCAGCTGCACCAATGCCTTGGACACATCTCCCCTTGTGAAGCAAAATGCCTAATACAACAAGGGATGGTAACTGGCATCACATATGATCAAATGTCAACAGACCAATTTGACTGTCCATTGTGCATCTATGCAAAAGCCACCCAAAAACCTATAGCAAAGAAGTGTAAAGGGGAGTGGGTGACAACCTTTGGCCAAGAGATCCACAGTGATGTGTGGGGACCAGCACCAGTGGCAATGTGTTGAGGAAACCTATATTATGTTACCTTCACAGATGACTATTCTAGATACACCCACCTACAGCTGCTCAAACACAAGTTGGATGTATTCCCTGCATACAAGGACTTTGAAGCATGGTGTGGCACCCAATTCGACACCAAAATCTGTTGTCTCCACTCAGATCAAGGAGGGGAGTACACTGGTAAGCAATTTCATCAACATCCAAAGTCCAAAGGCACAAAAATGAAACTTACCATCCATGACATGCCACAACACAATGGCATTGCTAAATGACGGAACTGTTTCATTTTAGAGCATGTTTGTGCCCTTCTCCATTCCAGCCAACTACCCCACTACCTATGGGGTGAGGCAGCCAACCATGCAATTTGGCTGCTAAATTGGACCAGTACCAAGGTCTTAGATGGAAAGACCCCTTATGAGGTCCTCTACTACAAAAAACCAGACATGTCAGAAGTCTGAGAGTTTGGCAAAAGAGTCTGGGTGAGAGTCAAAGAAGGGGACAAGATGGGAGGAAGAGTACAAGAAGGCCAGTGGTTGGGATTTGACCCCAAAAGCAACAGCATGCGCATCTGGTGGCCAGACACTCAGAAAGTGTCAGTTGAGTGAAATGTCTACTACTCCAAGCAACCAACATACCTGTTCAATGGTAATCTTGAGGGGGAGGAAAACACACCCAGCAATCCCATCTTCACTGACAAATGCCTGATCACATCAATTCCCACACCCATGCCTGTTTCGGAACCTGATCAACAAAATGATCAGTACCTACCAACCCCCACTTCCACTCCTGATAACCCACCACTTGAGAGGCCACCACCTTGAAGATCCAAATGCATGCTCAAGCCAAGCCTCAAAGTGCATGAGAAACTAGAGGGAAAGGCTGTGACCATGGTTGATTTGGAGGAATGGGAAGACACTTACATGTTTGCAGCTGAGATGGCAGAGGTCAAGGGAAACCCCCTGATGATGGAGGAAGCGATGAAGCAGCCAGATTGGCCCATGTGGAAACAGGCACAGCTCAATGAGCTGAAGAACCACAAGGTGGCACATACATGGGATCTTGTGGATCCCATTAAAGGCATCAATGTCATTGGATCCAAGTGGGTATTCAAGACCCCTCATGATGCCAATGGAAACATTGTGAAGTACAAGGCCCACCTTGTCACCCAGGGTTTCTCCTAGGTCTCAGGCATTGATTTTTTCAATACATTTGCCCCCATAGCCAAGCTTGCATCCATTCAAGCTGTTCTTGCTATTGCAGCCAATTGGGATATGGAGATCCACCAGATTGACATTAAGGCTGCATTCCTCAATGGCAAGCTAGCCCAAGGAGAAGTCATTTACATGCGCCAGCTGCCTGGGTATGCTGATCCCAGGTTTCCCTTGCAAGTTTGCCTACTCTAAAAACCATTGTACAGACTCAAACAATCTGGATGTCACTGGTACCAACACCTATGTGCTATCCTCATTGACCATCTGGGTTTCACCAGATGTGAAGTGGATCATAGTGCGTTTTTCAAGAAAGTCCCCCCAGGTCTTGTTATCATCCTTATGCACATTGATGACTGCATGCTTGTGGCTACTATGATCATGCAAATCATCTGGGTGAAGAACAGTATCTCAAACTTTGTCAAGATCTCCAACCTCAGCAAAATCCATTGGCTCCTTGGTATTGAGGTCAAATGCATTTGCAAGGAGCAAAAAGTTATGCTATCTCAACATGCCTACATCAAAGCCTCACTCCGCTGCTATGGCTTTGAAGATCTTACTCCTTTGTCCATCCCTATAGATCCCTCCATCTGCCTCACCTCAGACCACTGTCCCAAGACTGCTGCCAAATCTGCTTGCATAGCTTAAGTCCCCTACCAAGAGGCTGTTGGTATGCTTATGTATGCAACAATTGGAACTTGCCCTGACATTGCATATGCCATGCAAGTCCTTTCCAAGTTCACTCAAAACCCTGGCCAAGCCCATTGGGATGCAGTCAAGCACATCTTTCATTACCTCAAAGGAACAAAAGACCTGTAGCTTACTTATGGAGGAGAGGGGAAGCAAATATCCAGCTATACAGATGCTAATGGTAACATGGCTGAGGATTGACAAGTGACCTTGGGTTTCACTTTCATTATCAATGGTGGTGCTGTCTCCTGGAGCA
The DNA here is from genome assembly GCA_018524425.1 of Podaxis sp. AQ795752. Taxonomy (NCBI): domain Eukaryota; kingdom Fungi; phylum Basidiomycota; class Agaricomycetes; order Agaricales; family Agaricaceae; genus Podaxis; species Podaxis sp. AQ795752. The sequence continues at coordinate 47,560 of JAEUWK010000049.1, read as the reverse complement.
CCAAGCATCAGGAGCTTGTCACACTCTCAACTACAGAATCTGAGTATGTGGCTGCCACTTATGCTGCAAAGGAAGCCCTATGGCTTTGCTTGCTCATCTTTCAGATCTTTGACACCACCCTCATGCCCACCCCTTTCCATTCTGACAACCAGTCTGTGATTGCCTTAGCTCAAGACCATCAATACCATGCTTGTACTAAACATATCAATATACACTACTATTTCATCCACTGGGTTGTTGAAGAGGGCAAGATCAAACTTATCTATTGCCCTACAGCTGACATGGTTGCAGACATATTCACTAAGGCACTTTTGTTGCCCAAAGTCAAGCACTTTGCTAACTTGCTTGGACTCACTACAGTTTGAGGGGAAGTATTAGATAGCAAACACATAGTGAATAAGAGACTATCTTCATAGACATTAAGTACATGTTTATTTGCTAGTTAGATCCCTGCATTGGAGTATACCACACATTTCCTAATATGGCTATATATATAGCCCTGTCCAATGTCACACCACCTCAGACTTGTATTTGACAAGTACTGAGGTGAGCCTGTTGTCTTCTCTGCTTGTCTTCTCTATGCTTACTTACTTCTTATGTAGCATTTTCTTACAGGTAGCTACAACAATATATAGACTTGTATTCAATGAGTACTGAGCATTCTCTTACACTGGGGTGGTCTCAGATGTTATCTAGGCTTTCCAGAAGGTTAGCTGTCACACTAGTGCAGATATTTGGGTGTTGGCAGTCTAGTTTGTCTCTGTCCTAGATGCAGTCTTGGCAGGAGCATTGGGTTCTGTCCTTGTGATATGGATTGCTCAGTCTCCTAGTCATTAGCTACATTCAAAGTTGGCTGTAGCTGTAGTGAGTTCTATAGCATGCTTACTAAGATAAATTTGTAATCAGTATTTTGGAACTCAGCTGACTGCTGATGTCTTGCCTTGTCTGGTGGATGTACCCTCAGGGATTTCTGGAGCCTTAATGGCATAGTTTTGCTGGAGCAAGCACAATTAGCAGAGAAATATACCTATCTGACATATTCACCAGAGACAGATCCAGATGAAAGGTGTCTGTGTTTCATACTCAATATGATCTTGTTTGGATTTATGTTGATGATTCTTTTAAATAAAACCAAGGTATATAGAACAAAACTGGATCCCCAAGCTAGGACTTTGGAAATCCCCAAGGGAACATCAACCAGACAAGACAAGACCAGACATCAGGTGTCAGCTGAGTTCCAAAATACTGATTACAAATTTATCTTAGTAAGCATGCTACCAAACTCCCTCAACTGCAGCCAACTTTGAACACAGCTATTTTTAGTGTATCCTCAACTGAGAATATCATATGACAGTTTCTCAGGTGTCTACTAGTTGGATGGTTTGTTGAGTATCAAGTTCCTTTTTTCTTTCCTGGGTGTAGCCATATTGGCATTTCTTTCCTTACTTCACCTGTTATGTTTTTTTTTTGTATCTATATGTAGCTCAAGTTCTTTTGCAGCATTGACACATTCTTTCATTATGCTTAGCTTTCTTTGTTGTTGAAAACAACTGACATGTCTCAATACAGCGGACGCTGTGAATAACCACCGTGACTTCAATTCTGTGGCTGTCATAAGAACACATAGCTGCGGCTCACACACGAAGCTAACACCCGTCACACGGGAGTTGAACTGACGGCTCCAGCCGACTTCATCCGACTATTTTCCACTCTGCCAACACATCCTAACGAAGATCCGACTGCCATCCGACTCGCTAAATTACAAACCTCTCCAATGTCCGGAATCGGTTGTACCCGGCGCATAGTCTTTGTTTGCAGGATGCGACTGTCGTTGTGGGTCAACTTCGGTATAGTAACACCTCGTTCCTCCTAGATATACAACCAATCACAGGAATTCGAAAATGGATGCATTAAGCAGAATAAATAGAACAGAACTTTTGATGCTATGGATACATGCAGAATACACACGCAATATTTACAGGGGAGGGTTAGCATTCCTAACCAAATTCTCGAAGTAAGCCTGGAACCAGGTACCAGCCTCAGGAGCGGGGACCTGAGCATCACTGAGATTGTTGTCAGTTGGAAACCTAGCTCTTTTAGGAGCAGAATACTTACGAGGCAGAACAGTGGGCGTCATAGCGAGGCGAGGAGGTGTCGGAGGTACCGTCACACTCACCTCCGGGCTTGACCCAAACGATGGCGTCGATGAGGCTGGATCCAGTGTCGGTGGTAGGGCGGGTACCGAAACCAGCGCCCTTGACATTGCACCAGTCGCCCCACTCATTTCTGATGTTCTGAACGCCAGAGCGACTTTGGTCGACGATGAAGTGAGCAGGGAAGCCAAGGCTGCTGAGCTTTGGAGCGAGAGCCTATAGCAGCCAAAGTAAGCGTTGGGCGAGACAAGGGTGTGAACCGATCAACTTACATTGATGTAGTGCAATTCATCGTAGTTAGGGTTGTTCTGGGTGATCGGGTCGGGGGTGGAGGCCGAGAGAGCGTTGTAGTTAGCAACGTCGGTGGCGAGGCCACGGAGGAAGGAAGGCTTGCCAGCGTCGCTATAGATCTGAGCGAAAAGCTGGGCAGCAGGGTCCAAGTTGGCGGGCCAGCCGAGCCAGCCGGCGTGACCAGCGTCGAGGTACAGGTAGACACCGACGGCATTGAGTTGCTGAACAGCGTAGATAACGCCCTCCTTGTAGGCGCTCTGGGCACCGTTGCACTTGGCGACGCTCAAGTTGGTGACCAAGTTCGCGAGCGAGTCGGGTTCAATGACAGCAACAACGCGGACGTCAGGGTAATCTGGTGGCAATAACGGTAAGTCTCCACATTTGACAAGAAATAAGGAAATACGTACTCTTAATCTGAGCGACGATTTGGTCGATGTAATTCTTGTACTTGTTAAGACCGTCGTCGGCAATGGAGAACTCTCCATTCGAGGCCAAGGCAGCACAGTCACGGTCTGGCAGGTCATAGACGACGATCTGGACGAGCTGCTTCTGGCCAGAAGATTGTTGCTTGGCCTGAGCATCGGCGAGGTAGGTGCCGAGGGTGGGGACCTTCGCAACGACATCGAACCAGGTGAAGGTAGGGATATCAGCAACCTTCAGAGCCTTGGCCTTCAAGGTATCATCAGTGATGTTGGCAGCAGCGGCCGTGACCTCGTCGGCGTAGTAAGGAGTCAACCAGACCTGGTAGATGAAGTCAGAACATGGACATCATACGAAGTTTGCCACGTACGTTGTAACCAGTGTACGGGTTGTCGGCGGCAGGAGTGGAAGTGGTGGTTGGACTGCTGGTAGTACTCCCGCTGGTAGTTGTGCTCGTAGTTGTGGGGGTGGGGGTGGACGAGGTGCTCGATCCAGGACTGTGTATGGAATTACTATTGGAATTTCACAGCAGGAGCTCATAAACTTACAGACACTGGAAGTACCACTCGTTGATCTCGGTACAGACAGCGCCAGCGACGCAGGTGGTTCCACCAGCTAGGTTGCAGTGCAAAGTCAGGACTCCCTTTCAATGATAGATGACGGTGTTCCTTACTCCAACCGTTACCACCGCACTGAGCGTACAAAGGCTGTTGGGCCTCAACAAAGGCCGGGACGAGAGAAGCCAAAGCCAACAAGGAAGCAAACTTGAACATCTTGTTTTCAGGGGAAGCGCGGGTTCCTGAGGTTGACAAGACTTTGTCCAGCATTTTATGCGGCTGCCTTCCATCGGTCGTAAGGATCCATCGCAGTATAGACTCCGGTGAAAACCCGAAAGGTCAGGTCGGAAAGACGTCGGGAGAGAAGCCTCAAGTCTTTGCTATGTTCCCGTTCTGATCATAGGACGTGGCTTTCATTGACTCACCCGAAAGAATGAGTGACACCCACCCTCCTTCTGATGGCCAGCGGAGAAAATAAGCACTCAAAGCACATTAGTTGTTCGGTTGAATGTCGGGTCCAACACCTTAGGACTGGAGAGCAGATGCTTGATTCCCAAGTAACGCTGAATCTTGCAAAAGGAGGGGTGGGATGTTCGGAAAAACTGGAACCAGGTTTTCCCAGATGCACCCATAAGTCCCACCCTCAGTTGCCATACAAGTGTATGGATATCAACGGGAAGTATGAACCGAGGATTCTTTGTAACCGTATCAAGTAACTCGGGCAGACTCGTGATGCCAAGACCCAATTTTGTCTGGGCACGTGTTGGCATCTCCATACCAGCATGACAGAGATTAGGTAAATCAAAACATACCCAGTGTACACACTTCCTTTGGAATAAGATGGAATTGAATTCAGAACAATATGCCGTCATGGCGAAAAAGATGTCCACGTCGTGTGATCGGCTCTCTATCATTGCCCGCAATCGGCATTTTTAGAATCTCCAAGATTAAATTGCCATCACGATGGAACTGGTGAGCGGGGATTTCTAGGAAAGGCCTGTCAGATCATATACAAACCTTGAAGTGCAAGTCTAAATGTGGTCCTTCTGGAACACACTTACCAGACATGCGTAGACTCAAACCTCCGATTATTCAACCGAGCGAGGATCTGCTTCATACTGAATGGAACGACGATCCGAAGTAATCACTCTCCTTCTGCACCTGGCGTCACACTCCCGAATGGGATAATAGGGGGAAAATATTGACGGCCTCCTAGTAAACGACAGCTTGGTTAACAATGTAATGTAATCGACTGATCGCTTCTTCATAACTCCGATAATCGTCAAGATCAGCTAATATGGGCGATGGTGGACATGACACACGCAATGCGGTCAAAAACTGCCATTAGAAATAGTCTAGTCACCGTCTCTTGGTGCCACTCGGTGGAGGAGGGAGGAGGGGTACACTGGCACCACCAGAGGTGGAACTGTTACCGCTCACGTTCAGTGAGCTCGTCTGGGCGCCTCTTCCTGGAAGATTGATGGTGAACGTTTGTCCTTCCTTCAAGCTGTAGTCTTTCTTAGGACCAGGTGGCAAGCGAGGCAAGGGCGCGTCAGCTTCAGCCGTCTCGGCATGTAGTTTCGCTTTGTAGCGTCTGGGTGGCATTAGTTGACGGGCCGATGGGTGTAACACACGGGCATTGCTTACTTGGTATAGTCCTGCATTGCCACATCTAGCCCCGAAGGCACTTAGCGTCAGTGGGGTTCATGGCTGGCGTAAATAATGCGCGGATGCTCACTGAAGTCAAAGCTATCGGTTCGTTCCACAAATCCCATTCCAATATAAGCCTTGCGACCAGAGTCTTCAACTCTAACCACGAAGTAGCGCGAGGAGTCAAGAACCGCCTCGACACAAGGTCGCTCTGGGTCATAGTCTGCTTTGGCGAATACTATGGTCTTATCGTCAAAAATGCTCCACATTCTGATGTATTTATTGACCTACGTTCTCCTGGTAACGAAAGGGTGGAAACCTATCAGTCAAAGTCCGACACCTGAGGGGCTGTGGAAGCACCTGTTTGTGAGTCTTCAAACTGCATGGCGACACCAGTTGACCTCTCAATGATACGAAGACGACCCTTCCACAAGGGCTCAGCTAAGTCGCCCCATTCACCAGCGCGGTAGCCGACATTGGCTCTTAGGGGAGGGATCTTGTAGACTGTGTTGCCAGCGAAGTCAGGAACTCAAGCGTAGAGAAACCGGGTGTAATAGATCCACCAGATACTTCTCGTGCAATATAGAGGATTGATTCGACTTCGCTTTCCAGGTCCATGAATGTATAGCGGGTGAAGAAAGTAGAAGGTGAAGCGCAAGATTAGGTTGGGCGCCCACCTAATCACCCTAAGTATGTTAGTTATTTGATCACTTGACACTGCAATGGCGTAAGTAATACCCCCTTCAACTCGACTGCCACCACAACAACCAACGCGAACTTACAGTAACTCGTACCATGGTCAACGCTCCCCCAACTCCACCTCCTACTACAGCTACAGAGTTGCAGGACCAGTCCCGTTCTCGGTCTCAGGGTTCCTCCTCAAATCCTCCTCCATCTTCTTCCAATGCAACACAGGACACCCTTCCCGCAAGCTTTCCGCTTATCGTGGATCTTGCATCGAAAGCTCAATACCGCGAACTCATACTGAAGGCTGAAGAAACTGATGTGCTGGTAAGAAGAGCTTCGACGCTTTGAGCAAGGTCTCATGTCGACTGCACAGTCTAATATAAGTCGTTCACCTTCACGGCTTTTCATTGTGAGCCCTTTGGTCCTCGCATACTTGATCCTAGACGACATGTCAGTAAAACACTGTCTCTGAAACCATAGCTTCCTCAATCCAACCGCCCACAGCCCTCCTGCACAATATGCACTGTCCCGCCTACCAGATCCCCTGCCTTCCTTACCTTTGACCAAAGCTCTCTCCGATCTCGTCAATGCAACTGCCGAGAGACAATACAACAAGATCTATTCTCGTGCAGAAGCAGTATTCGGTCTTGCGTCGCATCCTGATTTTCCTGATGTTAAACTTGCCTCTCTCATCGTCAACCTGGTCACCAAGTTCTTTGGTTAGTAACTCCGCTAATCAGGTTTCGTTCTCGTTAAGCATCTTCTCCAGAGGCTTTTCGGCGGCGTACATCCATTTTGCTCTCCAAGGCATATAGTTCTTTGCCCTTGCCCCTCGCGCAGGTCTATCTAGGTCTACCGGGCGACCAGATCGTTGGAGGTAGGTTGCACATACTGCTGTCTTCACAAACTACATTAATGTGCATTAGCTGCTGAACAACATGGCTGGAACTCTGACGCGTCCTCTCAGATTTTGGAACCAAAAGCCTCGACCCTGTCAACGAATAATTTAACCAGTCAGTTATTCCACATCGTATCTCGTTATTTGTATACTCACCAGATCCTCTCAGCTTCATCTCTATCTACATTCAAGTTCATTGTTGATAGTGTCGCTGAACTTGAAGCGTGATTATGGTGTTTAGCAGTTACATACATAATACCGTCCAAGTTGGACACAGTCTTGAGTGATGTGTATCGTAGTATAATGACTTTCGACGTGCTCTCACCCTCGGTTTCGGGTTCCGATGGCGAATGAAGCGACAGGGTTCCAAGCGCTGGATGATTAATCGGTGAATGCGACATGGGCCCTTGTCACGACTGGGGTACCGGCCTTCACCTTGTTTGTTCTCATTCATTTCCATCTCTACGCACCAGTCTTCCAGTATGTCGTCAGAGCCAGCGTCCACTTTGTATGACCCAGACGAGGCCACCCAAACTGTTGCTGCGGAACCTGTTGGTCGTGCTCATCTCATTCCTGCGATCAACCTTACATGAGCTCCACAGGTGCCCACCGATGATATCCCGGAACACTGGACTGTTCTCAACTTTACTTGGTCAGGTAAAGCTTTCAGACTCAGTGTCGCCGACACGGATAGGTTGGCATCCCATCGCTATCTCCTAGGTAACACATGCTGACATTGAACAGGGTTTATGACCTCAAGACTGCATTACGCGAACTCACGAATGTGCCACTGGAGCGTCAGAAGATACTGGGGTTGGTGAAGGGGAAGCTGCCCGAGGACCAGGTCCTTATGTGAGTTTTCCGTGAGACATTTGGCTAGAGTCATTCAACGATGTTAAAGGCTCTGAGCTAGTGCGGATCTGCGTCTGCCTACGGGAAAGAAATTCACGCTCATTGGGACCCCTGAGGGAGATGAGATCAAGGACCCCTCAAGTTCGTATTTGCCTGTGTATGAGCTGATTCCCAACTCACATGAAAGGACTATGCAGAGTTGGAGGACCTACCTGACATTGTCAATGACTTGGATATCGACTTCACAGAAGACCCGGCTGCGAGCTTGGCGTACCTCAATGACCAACGAAATCGTAGAAAGATTAAAGAGGCCACTGAGAAGCTGATGATTAACGTTATATCTCCCTTCCGCGAAGGAAAGAAGTTGTTGGTCTTGGATATTGATTACAGTATGTCTGGCCCTCTCCTAGGATTACGCACATGATTTTCAACTTATTCATTCAGCGATACTTGATACCAAGCCTTTGACATCGGGACTGCTACCACCCAGTCAGTGTGCGAGACCTGGACTCCACGAATTTCTGGAGGCTATATACCCTTACTATGACAGTAAGTTTGCCCTTAACCCAATGTAATTGGCTATTTTTCACCTTCTTCAATAGTCTGCATATGGTGGGTGCTGACCCATCCTTGCAGTTGAACCATTGATAATTACCCTTACTCAGGTCTCAAACCAGCTGGATATGGCTTGAAACCAAACTGGTTGAATTAGGGATGGTGGGCTCAAGTCGTAATTACCAGGTAATTATCCACCATTTTCATCAGCCATCCGATTTCGTTGACGGTAATTCTGAAAGTAGATATCATTCGGTATACGTTCAAGCCCTGCCCGACTTCAAGCCCTGACTTGATCATTGCAGTGCTGGACAAGACTTTCATGTTCACCGTCTTCTCACAACGGAACAATAAGCCGTGGAATCATTCTGTAAAAGCACTGCAGATCATATGGAATCATTTCCCACACTTGTGAGTCTGTTGGTCATCGGAGAAGCTTGCCGTGTAACGACCCGACGCGAAACATCGTAGCGATGCAAGCAACACCATCCACGTCGATGATCTGGTAAGTATGCTGCTTACCCATCGTGTACGATCCATTCAATGATATCTCTGCAGAGCCGCAACTTTGCCCTAAACCCCAGGGAAGGTCTCAAGATACCCGCCTTTAGGAATGCTCAGACTCCGGAAGCAATGGCGGACAGAGAACTCCATAAGCTGACTCGATATCTCCTTCACATCGCGCAAGTGAAAGATTTCCGTACTTTGACGCATAAGGTGTGACCCACATCTTTGTTCTTTAGATGGGCGCACATGCTGAGGTAACGTAGAACTGGAAACACGTCATCAAGTTGCTGCCGCAATCCCCGTGAAGTGACGAACGGACGAGTTAGAATGCCCACTCCTTACGGATGTGTCCTGGCGCTCACTCGACTCGGACCAACGATCACCATGACTCGTACTACATCTGTAACTGTGGAGATGCTAGAGACACTAGGAAACACCTTGAGACACGAAATGGTTCCCCAAGGGGGTTCGAGGCATAAACGGATTCTCGTCGTTTGTACATGATAATAGTAATCCAGTCGGTCCCTCGCGATCAGGCATCGGCGATAAGAGGCAGTTTCAGATTCAATTTATGACAGAATGCACCTCGCCAGCCTCTCAAGGCCGACATTGCCTGAGGGCTGTATGATCATGTGTGCCCGTGTCGGTCCCCATCAGGCCGAGTTAACACACCTGTGCTGAATGTTTCACCAGGGCCACTACACCCTTTCCTGCTATCCACGCACGAGGTTGTCCTCTCGCTTAACTTACTATACCATACTCCTGCTGATTTTGAAACCCCGGATGGTATATCTTCTTGCTCATGGGAATTTATCAGCAATACGGGAGCATGAATGTGTCAGCCACACTTGATGATGGTATGGCTAGTGTCCGTTCTGGATATCACGTTCTAGCTCCACTACTGCCGTTGCATTATAAGACAGGAACTCTCGTTTCGATGCGCTTTATCCGACCCCTGCTATATCCATCCTCTCCGCCACACAAGTTACTCTCTCATACTCATCGCCTTAGCCCGATACCCTCCCTGTCACAAACTCGCCCGTTGACAATGTCGACATCCTCTGCGACTTCTGCTGCCAAACTGGATGTCGTTCCACGTCCTTCTGCGAGCCTGGTGGTTGTAAATGATCGAAATGAGATCCTGTTAGTGCACCGGAACCCCAAGTCTCATTCGTTCGGTGGCATGACCGTACGTTCGGTCTCACATCTAAAGTTAGGGGTCTTGATGGTAGGCTGAATTTCCAGGTCTTCCCAGGCGGAAATTATGACGCGAAGCAAGACTCCTCATTAGCTATTACGGCCATCCGTGAGACATTCGAGGAGTCGGGCCTCCTACTTGCATCTACCAACGGTTCTTTCTCTCCAATTTCGCTAGATGATGCTCGGCTGGACGAAGCGCGCCACGGTATCCATCAGCAGAAGCTTCTGTTCCAAGAATTCCTCGATTTGAGTCACCTCAAGGCAGACACCGACGCCTTACTCCCGTTCACTCAATGGATAACTCCTCCTGGACCGCCTCGGTATGACGTAATGCCCTGGGCTGCCCAACTATCCACTTAATCTACAATAATCTTGCTCAGCCGGTTTCATACGCAGTTCTTCGTCACATTCCTCCCTGCCGCGCCTTCGGCGGGTTTCAGCTCAGGAGCCAAGCAAGAACGCATGCCCAAGCCAGGTCAGCATCCTCTTCCAGTGCATCCCAAAATATTGATGTTCCATTATTATATGTATGTCCAATCCTCCGACCTGATGATGCTCGTATGCATAGATGGGGGCCAAGAAGTGATTTCAGCACGCTTCATCCACCCTAGCGAAGCCCTTCGCGAATTCCGGGAGGGAAAAATATCCTTCATGCCGCCCCAATTTTACATCCTTACCACCCTGTTCGACATACTCCAGGGATCACAGAACACCGAGAAGCAGCGGGAAAAGATTGTGTGCCTTTCCAGAGGAGCCTTTGGCCGTATGGTAATGAATCCACGGCCGCGCAAACCTCTCGACGAAGATCTCGCGCAGGGTTATTCGATACTCACGTATGAGGGTGATGAAACTCGGGGAGGCTCCAAAGGACGTCTTCACCGCGCCAAACTGCGAGTGGTGGATGGCGTAAGTCTTTAGTTAAGTATCACATTGTGATATGTCTCATTAGAGGTATTTTAGGTCATCAAGGAGATTATCCTGCAGCGTAATTTTGATATCTTTAACGACATCGAATTGCATGCTTTCCAGCAGTCCTCTAAGCTCTAGAAACCCTCGCTGTTGGTTAAATTTATACCATATACATTAATGAATTATAAGAATGTTCGCTGTAGTTGTTTAATCATCTTAATGTGATAGAACATCAAAGAGTGATACATATATCGCAGACGGCGTATGGCTACATGGGTTGACTGGGTATATGGATACAGTTAGCGAGGGTCAGGGAAGTAGGGGGTTATGTGTGTATCGAGTGTGAGCTGTACGATCGGGGAAGACGGGAAGGAGAACGAGAAAGCAAAGGTATAATGGGCGCGGGCTAGGTTACACCCTCTACGGCTAGCAAACCTAAAACGCTAGGAGAGAAACCTAAGATCATCTAGGAGCTAGCATAAAACTGGTAATCATATGAAACATCCTCTCCCCAGAAGCTGGGAATGCAGGCGCCGACGGCAACTTGACCTGTGCCACCCAACTGGATGGCACTGACATCGGATGTACCTGAAGCGGACCACGTAGGCAAACTGGGAACGTTAGGGTTACCAGTCTCAAGGAATGCCTTGTAGCGAGCCTGCATCTGGGATATGAGGGCGCTTTGGGCCGCAGTGGGGTTTGAAACGGTGCCAAACTGGAGGAGTTGAGGAAGTCTTCAGATATAGTTTCTTAATCGCTAGGCAGAAAGGTACTTACTACAATCTCGATATCATCTTGGTGACAAACAACGCCGGGTTGAGTGCAGAACGAAGCGACCTCGTTGCCGGGGTAAGTAGCGCCTACAACATACTCGCCGACATAGGCTGTGCCACCATGAGCAACCCAATTACGAGCGAAGGTCCAGCTTGAGCATTTCCATAAGTAATCGGTGCCAATGGATTGGAGCTGGACCCGTGCGTCAGGGGCGGGGGGATAGAAGCCAGATGACAGAATTGCGTTGGTACGATCTGCCCCAAAGGTGGCTTCGCAGTTGTCTTTTAGGTCGCTTTGCGTGAGGGGCGGGTTATTCATATAGATAGCGAAGCCAGCCTCTTGAGCCACAGTGGTAACCAGAACCGGTTTCGAAACCGAAGGGAAGCGAGTGGTCGAGTCGAGGGACGTGGTAATGAAAGAGCCATCAAGGACGGGGCGCATCGGTTCGGACTGGCCTACGACCGGAATCGTTTGATATGCCGTTCCGAACAACGTCATCTCACTATTGAGAATCGTCGTAAGCGAAAGAGAGTTATGGCAAGTTGTGTCAGTGGCACCGCAACCAATGAATCCATTGAACATAGCCTGCAAGGACTGCTGCACCGAAGTACTCAAGAAACCAAAATTCTGGAAAAGGTTTAGTACACCGTGACATGGAAACGAGAATAGCTGGACCAACCATGGGATCCGACTGGATAATGCCGTAACGAAATAGTGAGGAAGCCGAAGGTGTGGCCAGAAGTGACCTGACAAGGTGGGCACCTGAACTCTGCCCGGCGATGGTGATCTTGTCCGGATTGCCTCCAAAAGCAGGGACAACTTGTTTCAAAAATTGCAAGGCGTTGACAAGGTCCTTGACCGCTAAGTTGGTAGTTCCATCAGGTGCCATGAAACCGAGCTAGGCCAATCGATCAGAAAAAAATGGGGCAAAGAATAAACTGGAGATACTCACAGCCCCAAGACGATATTGCACCACAGCGACGATGGAATCTGTTGCGATAGCAAGCATTGAACCATCCAGCCCAACAGCACTGGCTGAACCCAGAATGAAAGAGCCGCCGTGGATCCTGCGGTTTTGATTAGACGGAAGAGACACCGGTGCCAAATCTACTCACCACATGAAAGTTGGTGCAGAACTCCCGTTTGAAAGGGAAGGCGGTACGTAGAGAACCATTGAAAGACAATCCTCAGTATATCCTGATGGATCAGTAAGTGGCTGAGGGCACGCCAAGGGCATGGCCGTCACATTGGGAGATCCGGTCCTGCTTGTAGGAAATATAAGTAAAAATCAAATTCGTCTAGATAGTGTTAGATCCATACGGAAGATTCCAGGATGAGACTACAGTGGAGGGTTTCCAGCGTTCCGAATTGGCGTATTTGACTGTGAACCGATAACTACCACTGGGGTCCTGTGTGCCCTTGGCGACACCAAGAATAGTCTGGCGACTGAGGCGATCTTGCCCATCACGAGGACAGAGGTATCTTTTAATGATCGGTAACTGGCAAAGGATCTTCTCCGGGTCTATGTGAGGGAAGCGCAAGGAGTGCGCCGTTGGGGCGGCAAGACTGGAGACAGCCAAGAGAAGAAAAGAGGCAATGAAGGTAAAAGCAACCATGATTGAACAGTGCACAGTGAGCGAATGGGTGCGAAAACCTCTGCAACAGAAAAAGATTGACTGGTGGTTACTGGGTTATATACAATGATCTGCTGGTGTGTCAAACGCAAGTAAGCTGGGTACAGCCAGGCACCCAGGGAAAGAAAACAGAAGAAGGCGGTAATTCGAGAACAGGCATGAGGAGCGCATCAGATATTTCGACAAACAAGGGACAATGAATACCCATACAAGGTGCACCAGAACAGTCCGCTTCACACGCATGGCTTTTAGGCGGTTGCGGGTTAATAATGTCATTGTTCCTGATTTGGGCATGATTTCTCCTTTTTCTGGCTATTTGCCAACCCGTCCCTGTGCGCTTGTTCCTTCCTCAATCCTCCCGCTTGCCCATACGCATACAACAGCGTCATATGGGTGTTATTGAGCTGCCTCTATGCCAAGTTCCCGCTCGCTATCATGTCATTGATGCTTGCCATTACAGATTCCAGCCCCGATTGACGCCGGAACTTGGGGTTCAGTCCTCAGCTATCGTACATAGATAGTTCATGTTTTTCATCTTGGGCAATTGTCACGGTCTCGCGGTGTTGTCAAGTCTGCTCCAGCCTGAAGTTGCGCCTAACACAGGCCATGATGGCGACCCTATTAATTGGTTGTCGCCCCCCTTTGTGAGAGAGAGAGTTATTCAGCACAGGGCCAATCCCTGAGCAGCAGTGCAAGGAACGCGATCTCGTGAAGATGTTCCCACTCGATCTTCATGTCGCGAGCTTACAGGCACAACTATTGACCACGGTATAACACTACCATGGGTAAGGACGAGGATTGAGGGTGTCGTCTCCTTATTTCGCACGGAAAATCACTGGGCCTGTTCATGTCACATTTTGAGCATCGCTTCTCACGCAAGTCTCCTTCGTCCCGTCGAGGAATCATTCACATAAGACTCATAATATGGGCGGCGGGTATGCTGCGTGCAAAGGTAGTTAGCGACCTGATCTTCTAGTAAATATCACCGCTACACTTGGAAGTTAGTAGGTGGTCCTTATATTTCTCACGACCCGGATTATTATCGTCAGAATGTAGTCAAGCATCGCCTCGCACTCGTCCGCCTGCGCCCTCGCTATGGGGGAATTGTGTTGGTTCATAAGCCTTGCATTTCCGCGTCTCTTCCGCATGCATCCATAATGGGTTACCGGGACCCATACTATGGAGAAAAATGCATGTCAGCCTGTGCACTCTTGTTGCAAATGAGGACGGCCTGCCCGATAAATCACAACTTTCTCCAGACTAGGTCCGCAGGATCACAGGCTGTCAGGGAATACGAGATAGTAGGAAAGCGGTTTTTGCCATGCTATGGCCTGCCTCATACTTCTGAGGGCCATATCCACTGTATTGTCTTTGCTTTGAATCTATTCAACCTTCAAAAGCTTGTTTGGTCGAGATACTATCTACAAAGAACCTTACGTCAGTGACGTTTGCCGCACACATGATCACGCCCCCCCTGAACACTTTTCCACGTCCAAGCTCTACACTCAGTTATATTCTCAAGGTCTGCGCACAATGAATTCTGGCTCGGTGAAAATGTGAGATTGCTTGCTCGCTGTATAACAACTCATTAAGACATCATGCACCAGACTTACTGTCGGATCTGCAGTTGGTTCCATACGTGACCTGTTCTCCAAAATCAAGGCTATTGATGCGAAACATGGCAAATTTGACCTTGTGCTATGTACTGGCGATTTCTTTGCTCCCCCCGGCGACGAATCAACAGATACCAATAATGAAGAAGACGAAGTTTCTCTGCTACTCGACGGGAGGTTAGAAGGTGTGATACTCAGCCTTCCATCCCAATGGTTAACGTCTCACTGCGCCAGCGCATGAATTTAGTGACCGCGGAATGTTATATTATGCAAGGCAGGTGTCCACTTCCTCAGCAAGTCATTCAGAAATTTGCCAAGACCGGGGGCGAGCTGTGCAAGAATGTTTTCCTAATGGGTAGGCCTCAACTCACGGTAGAAGCATTTTGCTCACTACTGGTTGCTCGCAGGTAAATCTGGGATAATAACGACAGCACATGGGCTTCGGATTGCCTGTCTAGGTGGAATATATGATGCAGAGATTTACAGCAATGCGGAAGCAGCTCCTGTTCGTCCATCTTTCGATATTTTATCGTTCACCTTTGATAAATTGCGCAGGGTTTTGTCTCCCCTTATTTCTCGATTCACACCAAGGAGCGTTTACTCGCGAACACGCTTTCTACCTCTTCCACCAGTAAAAATTACCAATCCCTCGCTGCCATCCAATCAACATCGGCTCCCTCGCAGTCGGTTGATATCCTCTTGAGCAACGCATGGCCCTCCCTTATCCCCAATTTTTCCACCTGCCCAGTGCCTCAGAAAGATCTCCAACCGATTCTCGCGCCCCCGCTTGATGATATTGTACGTCACACACAGCCGCGGTATCATTTCGCCATGGGAGCGGGAGCTCTGCCCGCTTTCTGGGAACGCGAGCCTTTCGTTTGGGAGGGTGATGAAAACCGCGTAACGCGGTTTGTGACTCTAGGGGCCTTTGGTGGTGAAGCACCATCAATGGGCAAAAAACAGAGAGTGCGCCTAGGAGACATCTTGATACGAACATAACGGATTATTGATGTGGTTGCTCCAGTGGTTCTATGCGTTTAACATATCCGCGAAACCGACAAATTCTTCACCCCCAAATGCGGCTATAAACCCTTTCTCAGAGCCTACAACCCGAGGATCCAAGCGGTCGTTCGAAGTTTTCGAAGGCAACAACTTCATCTTTGGAAACGTCCGTCAACCTGTGAAACGGAATCGAATTGGTAGGATTCACTCTTGTATCTTGATTTCAAGTCGTTCAATTCAGTAGCTCAAGGTGAACCGGGCAAACCACCCCCTGGTTACAAGTGTCGCCGCTGCGAGTCAACAGAGGTGGATAGACTTGGCCGCCTTACGTGCAATTGACTCATTCGGATCATAGCATTTTGTTAACGACTGTCCCGAGCGCACAAAACCCTCTGAGGGTTATATTTGTAAGCTTTGCAACGAAGTATGATGTTTCCCTTTTGCGCGACTTATCTGACTAAACTCATCATCGATGTAGCCTGGTCATTTTGTCCGTGACTGTCCCACAAGAGACGCTGTCGGGGATACTGGTGGCAGGAAACCGAAACCTGGCTACGTATGCCGCGCATGTGGCAGTGAAGAACACTACCTCGAGGACTGTTGGGTCATACGACAATCTCAAGGTGGAGAAAGACGATCTGGTCGTCGAGGACCACCGAAAGAAATCGCTCGTGAGTATCTCATCTTGGCTAATGAAAGATATTGGTTTTGATTCCATCTCATTGATGTCTAGCTGATGAATGTTGGTTTTGTTTATCAAATCCTAACCTCGCGTGAGTATCAACCCCGCTCGGAACGTATCTCTGCGCATCGCAGGTAGGATTCCTTGCAATGGAGATGCTGAAGTGAATCCTAGGAAGCATCTCATTGTTTCGATTGGAACCGAGGTCTATGTAACTCTGCCGAAGGGCCAAATCATTCCTACTCAATCAGCGGCAGATCACGTTGATGTCCCCGGTGGTGGCCATGTTTTGATCGTTCCCATTACGCACTACCCGACGTACACGACTATACCTCCAGACTTAGCCCCTCCAATAGTGGAAGAGACAGAAAAGTGACTCGATGGCATCTTTCTTCTGTTGTTAAGTGACTCATCGGACATGCCGCTCTTGCAGGTACAAGTCAGCTCTACGAGCATTTTTCGCTAAACATGGATGCAGTGCAGTGATGTTTGAGGTCGGACGGCTGAGTGCAAAAGGTGGACATGCTCATGTTCAGGCTGTACCAATACCCCGAAAGCTAGAGGAACAAGCGGAGAACGCCTTTATCCGGGAGGGTCGAGCTGTGGGGATAGATTTTGAAGAGGATGCCGATGAGGCGATGAAAGTCTGCGCTGGGGGCAAAGGTAGCTATTTTAAGGTCGAGTTGCCTGACGGAAGGAAGTTGGTTCACCTCATGAGGGAACATGCTCCTTTTAATTTACAGTTTGGGCGGTGAGTATTATTTTTTTTTTTTTGCGTTTTTAGGTTGGCTAATGTCATCTTGTTCTAGACATGTGCTTGTTTCATTGTTGGGTGTTCCAGATAGAATGGATTGGAAAACTTGTATGTTACCTGAAGAAGAGGATCGTGCGGATGCGCAGGCATTCAAAACCGCTTTCGCTCCCTTTGATCCAAGCCTATGATCCGTCCTTTCATTCATGTGTCATATGTCCTCTGAACACTTTGTTGTGCGTTTATAGTTATAAACTGGACCGACATTTCGGACATCCTTTACCCTTGAGAAAACTCTGGCCAGAAAACCGAGCATAAGACGGCCTCAGACGTGAGCTGGCTCAATGTTCTCGTCGATGCTCGTCTTGTAGCTGTGTCCGAAGGCTTGCATACCGATCTTCCTGGCTTTCTTCAGGACATTCGCAATAGCATCAACACCTATGGAAATAGTAGGATGTGTTAGGCATATCTAACAAGGCAATCGCTTTGTGATTTACCTCTATCCAAGACATCGAGAGAAGGGCCAAAGGAGAGGCGAACAAAGTGATGGCAAGGAGAGTTGAACAGGTTCCTGCGGTGAGATGGGTTGATGTCGAAGAAGATGCCGGGGATCACGATCGTCTTCTCCTTAAGCAGTTCCTCGAAAAACGTCTGCAACAATTATTAGAACAAAGACCGCTGGCTCAAGAGATGAATGGCAGCATACGAGGCCGTTGTTAAGGGGTGGTGGGAGCTTCTCTAGGTTGAGCCAGATATAGAAAGTGCTCGTCGGGGGAATTTCTACGTCGAGGTGAAGCTGGTGCAAACGAGAAAGAACATGATCGCGCTTCTTCTTGAAGTGCTTTTGGAGGGCAATTTTTTCCATAGCAACATGAGTCGGATCGAGCAAAGGAACAGCCGCTAATTGCATTCTGTAGATGACCCGTTAGAAGCCTACGGATGAGATTCTAAGACGTGAATGTACGGGTGATTGGCGCCTCCGTCAAGGAATGAACCGGACTGAGAGAGAGCTGTGATCAAATTCTTAGGTCCAACGACCCAGCAAATCCGCCAGCCTGGCAGCCTCCAGTTCTGTGGTATTTAACGACAGTGTAACCATCGAAAAGGACGAGAGCATACCTTCGTAAGCCCATCGATAAGGATGACGGAGTCCTATGCGGAAGTGAGAATCTGGGAGGTAGAGAGGGTGAACTTCTTACCTTGTCGACATTGTCAATGTACTTAGCTGCCGAAATGGACTTCCCATAGTCCTCAGTACGATCAGGATAGATATACCAAGAATAGAACTATAACGGTCAGTGACCAGATACCCAGGTGTTCAATAAACGCCACCTCGTCGAGAATGATGGTAGTTCCCTCCCTCCCCAGAGAAACTAGTTCCTTTAAGTCGTGTCCTCTACTATGGTCTCAGTCCGGGTGCCTGACTAAGATACTAGCATGAGGCTTGCCTGATGACCTATTTTGAGATGTCAGCCAGAGTTGGACCGTTGGCTGACAAGCGTACCTGGCCAGTAGGGTTACGTGGATTTGAAGCAAGTATAACCTGCAGACCCTGGGTCTTGATATCTCGCTATAAGGAATGATTGGAAGTCAGATAAATTGCGATAAGTGATAAAGAACTGGTTACCTTGGTCTGTTCGATATCCAAACGATATTTGTTCTGGTGAAGGTTTACGTGTCGGGGCAGAGTAAAAAGATCGCCAATAACCCTACCTTTGGGTCGAGACTGTGACGATAACTTTCTAGCCACTTCACAAATGATTAAGTAACACTCACGCTGTTGGAACTGGCACGAGGCGACGGAAGGCGCTAAGGACTTGGTCATAAGCGGTATAATCCGGTATTTGATAGCTCTAAATCTGGATGAGAAAAGCTTGCATGCAGGCTTCGAAGACCTTACCGTATAAACGTCGCCGATGACCGCAGCAACTCTGGAGAGGCCAGAACGACCTCCGGGAACAATACAGACGTTCTCGTACGTATATTGACTCTCCTTCCCTTGACGGTATGTGTGGTTATAAAGGTTTGCAACTGCTTCGCGAAGAGCTAAGGAATGCCATGTTGAGCCAAGGAGCATGACAAGACGAAAGGAGAACTGTACGTACCCTTTACGCCCGTGGTCGGAGCATATTCCAGAGAATCCAAAGGCATTTGTATAGTGTTGGGACGTTCTGGAGCGCCAGGAATAGGCCCGACTTCAGGTGCACCTTGGCCAAGATTTGACCATTCATGGGAGCTGGAATAACTGAAGCCGTTGGCCATTGCCCGATCTGAGCAATAAATGACACCGGTGCTTCCAGGATGTTCTATCCCTGGTACAGTTTCTTCCTCCTAAACATCGGTCAGTGATTGGCATGTATCAGTGAATTGCGAAGGCTAACAGGATCAACTAGTTGAGGTAAACCTTTGGGCTGGTGACCAGGGGCTTGACGGAAAATCTGGGCCGCAATGTGAGGGTGGTATCACGAGCGCCGAGCTTAACGAAAGCACCTGATGAGCTTCGGATTCCTTTTCGTGTTTATGGTGCCTCATAACATCGCGAACCTGATCCACAAGGTTAGAGAAGGACGAGACGCGGGGAAGATGGAAGTGCATGCGGAGGAAACTCACAATATCTGCGAACTTCTGAGAAGGAGTACTTATACCGGAGCCTGGCTGAGGCGTCCTCAGACGAGGCGTGTCTGAGCCAACTTCAATCGACATATAGCTAGGGGCTGAGGGTTGGAAAAGGTGAGGAAACCTGGCAGTGTTAGAGTACAGGATGGTAGGAATGGGCGTGTTCCTGAAGCCTACGGCCAATAGGTCGCAGACAACAAATAGCTCGTCTATCATTGTATCACCAACATGGTCGTTAAAAATAGATTTGGCCATGTGTGTCCTAACATATTTGTGACCAATCTTCCTTCTTCGGTGCGGCTTCTTGTACCGGGTCCATGCATCAGAAAACGCGGTTTTCGCTGCTGTGGACTGATGGTAGTAATCGGAAGGATAAAACGCACGGATGAAGGACCATGAATGGATGTTAACACTGGTGAAATTGAAAATTTGAAGGTCGCAAATCATAAACAGATTGAAGTTGGGGTTTGTTGATACGGTAACGGGGGTCATGTGTGTCTACGTGTGCTATCGGCCTAATGTGCTTCACCGAAGTCCTATTGACCTCTTATCATACTTTTCACCAAAGTACTCTAGGCGTCCATGCCATTGACAATGGTCTCCATACGGAAGGAGGATCGCCCTAGCCAAACATAGGAGCCGTATAACACCACAGCAACTCGGATCTTGTAACCTCTCACAGCTTTGCCTTTTAAGCCCCCAAGTTTCACTGAGCAATGTGTCCTACTCCCCCTCCAAGTTCTTCATAACTCGACTTTCACTGAACATGCCGAGCTTACGATTCCTTCCTGAACCTGCCACCGTCGCTGTACGTCTCTTGTATGTCTCCTTGTTCAACGAAGAACAACATTATTGACTCTCGCTCCACATAGATTGTGGGCTGCCCATTCAGGTTAGCCTTTCTTCTTTTGATGTTTGATATTCATGACTCAGGGCCCTAATGTTATTTAGTGGTGGACAGGTCAGTGGATGTTCTGAATGATATACAAATATAGCTGACACCGGTACAGCCCAAAGCTGGCGTAGATGAAGGTCCCATCAGGCTAGTCCAAGCAGGCCTTATAGACCAACTTAAAGAATTGGGTTGGACTGTCACTTTTGACGGACACCATCAATTCGAAGAGAACAATAATCTGCATGACCCGCCTATCGGCAAGCTGAAGAATCCTCGTACTGTTTCTCGCGTGACCAAGGCTGTGGCTAACGTTGTGAGTGGTCATGCGAAGGGTGGTGCTCTTCCGGTGACCTTGGGAGGAGATCACTCTCTGGTTCGTGAGTTCAGTGGGACTGGTTGGATTGAAACATTGATCTTGTTGGCAGGCGATGGGCACCATCTCCGGAACGCTAGAGTATGTGTTTGCTTCCTTTTAATTCAGCAT
This sequence comes from Podaxis sp. AQ795752, assembly GCA_018524425.1. NCBI lineage: Eukaryota > Fungi > Basidiomycota > Agaricomycetes > Agaricales > Agaricaceae > Podaxis > Podaxis sp. AQ795752. The sequence goes on along the minus strand of JAEUWK010000049.1, from coordinate 26,430 downwards.
AACCTGACAGTTGATCAGGGCTTTCCCGAAAGCTTGTGTTGTCTGGGTTGACGCCCACGCTGATATCAACACCATTGAGACAACAGAATCAGGTAAATTGGGCGTGTTTCGTTCGAAGATTATTGCTAATTGTTCGTCAGGGAACATTCATGGCATGCCTGTCTCTTTCCTGCTAGGACTTGGCAGCAAAGAAAAAGAGTTTGACTGGATCAAGCCCACTCTAAAACCTGAACGCTTGGTCTATATCGGACTGCGCGACGTCGAAGCAGGCGAGAAGAAGATTTTGCGCAACAATAACATTAAAGCATTTAGCATGCATGAAGTTGATAAATACGGCATCGGAAAGGTTGTGGAGATGGCGTTGGACCATGTCAATCCTAACCGAGACTTGCCAATTCATTTAAGCTTTGATGTAGATGCGCTGGATCCCAGTGTCGCACCATCTACGGGTACTCCGGTACGCTTCTGCCCTACAACCTCTACATATTTGGCTTAATGTTGGCAGGTCCGAGGGGGCTTAACTTTCCGTGAGGGTCATTACATTTGCGAAGCCATCCATGAGACAGGCCTGTTGGTGGCTCTGGATTTGATGGCAAGTGGCTTCGATACGAATTCCATTCTAACAGTCCTGTTGACTCCTAAACATAGGAGGTTAACCCGTCCCTCGCTGATGCTGCGGATGTCGAAAAGACTATTGCAGTTGGCTGTTCGCTTGTAAGGTCCGCGCTAGGTATGTGGGCTTTTTCAAGGTTTAATGCATTTCCTGACCAGTCTCTTCAGGTGAAGCACTTCTATGAAACCATTTTCTCTCTAATACGTTTAATTGAGTTTGTAATGTGTACTAATAATATGCCATGCTCATACAACCAGTGTCCTTGACCTATTATCCTGACACTTGTAAGCGAGGATCGGCAAGCTCTTATTAGGGTGTTCTAATAGGGTCATATCTCACTAATTTCTGGTGTCCACCAGAGTGGATTGCCACATGCGTGGTTAAATGTCCTGGGACATGCATATTACTAGGTTTCCCCTCGACACTGAAAGCCATTTCTGATTGCTCTTACGTCCACAACAGGCTTCTGAGGACAAAAACGGAATTTGAAAAAATAAAATAAAATAAAAACCTGCGGAATCGTATGAATTCAATTCTGAATAAGCTGACATCGGTGTCGTCAGGCTTTATCTCGAACCTAAATGGTTCCATCATCCGTTTCCATGCCTATTGATGGGGGGAGGAGAGGAATGTGACCGAGTTGCATAAGTTGTCAGAGGGCAAAAATCCTCACATTTCTATCCCAGTTTGATCAGGCATACCCCCAATTTCGCGGGTCCTCATTACTCTTATGATGCTCCACCATTGAGATATGTTTCACTCTCCCACCAGGGATGCCGCATACGCTACACCAGCCCGATTCACCTTAAAATTCCAACCAGCTCTGGAATGAATGGAGTGTGTTTTGCCTTGGTTAGGACATGACTAAGATCGAAGGTCCACCTGGGTCTTGAAAGCTTGTCACAGTGAAGATCTAGCAGTGGCGAATACGCTGTCTTTTGGAAAAATGCTGTGCCATCTTGTCCGAGGGCATGGCATGTGGGTATGTATTGGCTATTGAGTAACTCAAATTTGGAGTGAAGGATGGCGAGCATCTCAGCATCGAATATATTCACGCTGTGTTAAATGCGGAAAGAACCATGCTAATGATTCTGGATGAAAATTCTCACGGCAGATCCAATGGAGTCGAGGATTGACAGATGCATGTATATTTTTACGTGGGCGTGCTGACCGAATAGTGAAGGACGCCAAGTATCGGTGTCCGCGTGCTCGTCTCGTCAACGAAGAGGAAAAGAGAGAATAGCACCGGAACCGGCATGAGTGGGCAATGTTTATCAATGATGATGGGAAAGAGAAGACAAGGATGATTAGACGATGTAGGCAGTGGGAGTATTTGTGGATTGTTGCCATGAGAAATGATGATTGCAAACGTGTTTCTGTCTTGGTATGACGAAATAAAACATAGCATACGAGAATGAAGTAGATGTTTCTACAAGCAACGGTCTCGGTAGCAGGTCTCGTAAAGCATTGGCGGCTTTAGCACACCGCGCTGGTATTCTGGCCGATTCTGGCTGAGGCAAAGAGATGGGAATAGACGGGGGGTTGCTGATCAAACCAACCCATCGCAACCTGTCATCTGACCCTGTTTCTGGCGGGAAAAAGCCCAACGGCACTTCCCGTAAAGGTCATTTGTTAGAATGTCTATGCATTCTTGACGTTGAGAGTCCCAGCCATGGCCCCCACGAGCTCGTCGTCCGCAACGACGACCTCGGTCCAAGTTGGTCAGTTTTTTCCTACTTCCAAACTTAACCCTTGCTTACCCACTTCTAGCACTACGAATCCGACCACCCACGGCCCAGGACTCAACCTCCATCCCAGTTCGTTTTCAACGCTCCGTTATCCAAACCACTTCCTCCACCTCAGTTACCATTGAAACACCTTCAAATGCTCTTGCCGGTGCCGGTGCCCCTGGCGCCTCTACTTCCGGCGGCTCTGCCCCAAAGAAGCAGGCTTTCACTTTCGACCAAGTTCACGGCCCCCCCACAACGCAGTATGAGCTTTTCGAGTCGACTGCCAAGCCCATGGTCACTCGGTTTCTTGATGGCTTCAATTGCACCATTCTTGCATATGGCCAGACGAGTAGTGGAAAAACATTCACCATGACTGGCATCGATTTGGAGGCAGATCCTTCAGATCCCAATAACGGGATGGGAATCATTCCCCGAGCGGTCTCGACAATCTTTGCTCGTGCAAAGCAACTCAAGGACGAGCGTGGGGGTGCATGGTCGTATAACATCAAGGGGTCCTTCATTGAAATTTACAACGAAGACCTCATCGACTTGCTCAGCATGGATGATACAACTGGAGGCAGACGTGAGGTTCAAATCAGGGAGGACAAGGATGGTCATATTATTTGGGGTGGTCTACGCGAGGTTAACGTCAGGAACGCGGCCGAAGTGATGGGGTAAGTTCTATTCTGTTTCCAGTTCGTCTTATTCTCATCTGGCTGTTTTTCAGTTTAATTCGCAAAGGAACAGCGATCCGACGTACCAATGAAACGGATATGAACGCGCAGTCCTCCCGTTCACATGCTATTTTCTCACTCACGCTTATTCAGAAAAAATTCACTGGCACAACTCCACCTCGTTCATCTTCCCCATTACCCCCAGCGGGTCGATCACCTTCCAGATTGGCTCGTCCGGGTTCGATGTATGCTGGGCCAAATTCAGCCAACCGTGTCACCTCCCCAACTTTTGGTCGGCCAGGGACCCCGGGCATCGCCTCCGCTGTAACGCGAGGAGGGGGACTGCGACCCGCAAGCGCCTTGGGCCATGCTGGAGAGCGCTCAATGCATGGCGACGAAGAGGGCGGGGAATGGGTTACAATAACATCGAAATTCCATTTCGTGGACCTTGCTGGATCTGAACGCGTACGGGCTTCTGGCACATTATCACCGCCTCTCGTGACTGATTTTCGCCTTAGCTTAAGCGCACGGCCGCTGTGGGAGACCGTATCAAAGAAGGCATTTCCATCAACAGTGGTCTCCTAGCTCTCGGTAACGTTATTTCGGCCCTTGGGGATCCTTCTCGCGCCAAGTCAAATACTGCCACTCACATACCATATCGAGACTCCAAACTTACCCGTCTACTTCAAGATTCCCTCGGTGGTAATGCGCATACCCTCATGATAGCCTGTGTTAGTCCCGCCGAGTGGAATGCAGGCGAGACCATTAATACCCTCAAATATGCCAATCGTGCGAGGAACATCAAAAATCGTGCTGTAGTGAACGAGAAGGAAGACGGTTGGGATGACGTTGAATGGTTGCAAAACACAGTCACTCGTTTACGCAAGGAATTGAAGGCCCTGAAGGAGGGAAAATTCCCCGCGCAGGCTGAAAAAGACCTGGACACGGTGGAGGGGGCAGGAAAGCGAGTCTTGGCTCAGTTCACGGAGTTGCAGAGTCAATATGAGGATTTACGGGAGAAGTATGTGGAACGAACGGAGGAGTTGGGTCGGCTGCGTGGTGAGCTTGGCGAGAAGCATAGGTCGAGCATGAATGGGGCCATTTCTGGAACAGCCAAGTATGAGGAGATCGTGGGCCCTGTTATCGAAGAATACGAGAAGACAATCGCGACGATGGAGGCCGAGCTGAGTCTAAACAGGGCTGCATTGCGTCATACAAATGAACTGGTTGAGGAGAAGGAGGAGGAGCTGAACGCTCTGACCACTCGCCATGCTGCGACCGAGCTCTATGTTGAAGAGCTTCGGGCCCGGATTGTCAAGTTGACCGAACGCGAGGCGTCCACTGAGGTTGGTGCCAGGATCTTCTGCTCTACTGCCGTCCTCAGCGTCTACTTTAGGCATATGTACGCGACCTCGAAGAGAAGATCAAGGCCTACGATGAAAATTCTACTACGTCGACCGAGTCGATGATCGACCTCAAACGCGAGCTCGCTCGCTTTAAAGAGTCAGAAGCTTATTCGGCCAAATATATCGCTGATCTTGAAGCGAGGCTTTCAAGGTCCGACGAATCAATTCTCACTCTGCAGGGAACTGTCGAACAGTTAGAGCAGGAGTGTGAAAAGCGCCGTAACGAGGTCAACGCTCTTCAACACAGATTGGACGCGTTACAAAAAGACGGGGACGGTTGGCGTGCGGATTTAGAAGAACGGGAAAAAAGGGTCCTTGAGTTGGAGCAGAAGATGGCGGTGTGGGAAGAAAAGAAGAAAGAAGCAGGAGAAACCAGAATACGTCTCGGTAACGTGGTTGATGAAGTTGTCTCCGCCAAGAAGAGTCTCGAGGATCTCTCGAATTCAACGTCTCCTGGGGCATCTTCAAACGATCTCACAGCAGTCGGAACAACACGGGAAACCGTTGGGATGATCCCCCCCAAACCTGACGAAGATATAGAAGCGCAATATCTGGCACTTCAACAAACCCACACTGCAACCCTCGCAGATCTTTCTACTGTTTCTGCCAAGTACAGAGATGCTCTGCGTGAAATTTCTGACTTGGCTGCCCAACTCGAAGAAGCTAAGCTAGGGAGTGCGACGATCATAGAGGATGCTCCGACTGATTCGCCAGCAGCGGAACGACCGGAATTTCTTCCGTTCCGAAGGAGAATCCCAAGTAGCAGACATCGCGATGAGCCTCAATACAATGCTGCTGGCCGACGCCTTTTTTTCCGTCAAGCGGCCTCGGCGGAATCCCTCCACTCGAGGTAGGTTTTCAGATCCGGAAATATACGTCTTTATAATTGACATCAGCACTTGGCATCAGGTCGCTGTCGCAATCTGTATCGCTCTCACAGGAGCTTTCCTCGGCGCACTTGCGCAAGGCTTCATCCTCCTCCCACGCAAGTAGTTCCCACTCACCCTCGAACTCGCACTCGCTTCATTCTTCTCCCTCTCCCCCCAACCTATCTATTTCATTATCAACCGCCACCAGCGGACATGACAGGACGATTTCAAGTTTGGAAAAGGAGATTATGCGTCTGCAAGAAGTCCTCAAAGAACGAGAATCCGAAATTCTGGCTCTTGAAGAGTCGCTGAAGGAGAGTCAGACTAGCCAGGCCAGGACGCAAGGTCAGGACGCAGTCCCATCGCCGGAAAATCAAGATGCAGTTTCAAACAATATCGGGCTTTCACCGAAGACGTTGAATCACTTCGATCATATCAAGCAATCCATGGTAAATGGCAACAGTCACTTTGTCAGTTCGGACCATGGATCCAACCATTCGGAGTCGGATGAGTCTCTAGAGCGCTTAAACGAGCTGATGCTGTGCGTTGACTTCCATCGCTACAATTAGTATCATCCTGACTAGGGTTCATTTCAGATCTATGGCACAAAAGGAGTCTCAACACCGCGAGATCGTGGATGATCTCAACACCCAATTGACCCGGACTAAGCGCCAACTTGATGAACTCACTGCACTTTCAAGGAATCAGGTATATCATCCATGATGACAATTAGGTCAGGCGTTGACTATTTTGTTAGGCCCTGAATATGTCCAAAGAGTTGGAAGTTCTGCAGAACAAATACGTCAGTAGCCTAGATGAGCTTAAAGATCATCAGGTTCTCCTTGAAGAAGCTACACAACGTAAATCCTCTTTGGAGAACGAGCTTCGACAGGTCGAGGAGTCGCACAAAGCCGAAATTGAGCAGTTGCGTCAAGAGCACGAGGAAGCTATTAGGGTGAAAGGCATAGAGGTCGAGGCGTTGTTGAGCCAGATGAAGGGGGAACACGAGGAGGCTATGGACGCCCTTCGCACTGAACTTAAAGAAGCCACAGCTACCTTACAACAGGCGCGATCGCATCACGAGGAAGCATTCGGCAAGCTCAAGACCGAGTACGAGAACAAACTTCAGCGCCAGATCGAGGAGGCGAATGAAGTTCTCACTACCACTCGCGAGGACCATGAGAAAGCGGTCAGCGAACTCCTTGCTGAGCATGCTGAGGCTCTTCGCCAGAAAGACGTTGAGGCTTCAACCGCATCCCAGACTACCGAAGAGGAGTATTATAACGCGCTCACGAAACTGCGTATCGATCATGCAGAAGCTATCAAGAAGCTAACGGCTGAGACTAACGCCACTATCGAACGTCTGCGGGAGGAGCACGCCGGTGAGCTACGGATGGCTGAAATCGCACGCCAGGGTTCTCTGTCGGAATCTGAGTCGTCTCGCAACCTCGCTATCAAGGAGTTGCAAGATGAGCATGCTGCTGCTCTTTCTCGCAAGGAAGCATCTTTCGCGGAGGAGGTCGAATGTCTCAAAGCCGCGCACGCACGTACGCTACAGGCAAAAGATGATGATTATGGATTACAGATGGACCGTCTTCGCCTCGAGTTTGAATCCTCGACCCTGAAGCTCAAGGAAGAGTGGAGGAAGGAAGTTGATTCTCTGGCGTCGGCACTAGCAGAAGAGAAGGAAAACGCAGCTTCCGCGTTGTCAAAGGCTGTCAAAGAATCTGATGCTGCTCTGCAAGGTGTCCGAGAGCAGCACGCAGTTATTCTGCAAGAGTTGGAACAGGGATATTTGGAGGATGTCGAGAAGCTGAAGGCAGCTCATGCTTCGGTACTACAGGAGGCGAAGACAGAAGCCGAGAACCAGTTGAAAGCCTTGACCCAGACGCATGAAGAAGCTCGCAGTCGGTTGATAGCCGAGTATGAAGAGAAGCTTGCCAGTACACATGCCTCACTTGAGAGCATTCAACGTCAACATCAAGAGATCCTCGAGAACGCTCAGCAGGAGAAACAACAAGTTCTGGCGGACCAGGCCGTAGCTCTTGAGAGTCTCAAAGGCTCTCTGCTTGAGGAACAGAAGAAGTTGAGAGACATTTTGGAGCACAAGCATGTGGAGGCATTGGACAAACAGCGCGTCGACCTTGAGCGTAAACATGGCGAGGAGAAGCAGCTTCTACAGAAGGATTACGAGCTCCTTGTCCAAGAGCTTGAAGCACATAAGGCTGCCGCAGAGGAATTTACTATGCTTCGCGAACAGGCACGAGTCAAGCACGAGAACACGATGGCCGAGCAAGCTGGCGTAATTCAGGAGATGCGAGAACAAGTTTCCTTAGTCAATACAGAACGGGATGGGTTGGCGGCTGAAGTTGCGAACCTCAAGGAGGAGTTGGAGAGGACGAGAAGGGAACAGAGGAAGCTGGTGCAGGAAGCCTCCAAACGCGAATCCCTCGTTCTTGACCTCGAACGACATCGTTCACTCATCGCAGAACTTCAAGAGAATTTACAGAAAGTCAAGGACGAGAAAGACAACCTACAGTCAGAGAGGAACAAGCAGGATGCCTTGGTCCGGGACCTGCAGGCACAAATTGCTCGTAGTTCCTCTCCTCCTAATGTTCGATCACCGGAACGACCCCTCGGCTACCCTCGTGCTTCCGGTCTTCCACCCGCGAAACTACCACCAGCTACCCCTCCTCCTTCCGTTCCACCCCCACCTGCCCCCCGTCTCGCCAATCATATGAACGGCGACTCCAATCTCAGTACATCATCTCATGCGTCCTCCAATCACACACTCTCCGGCAAGGACTCTCAGCCCGATTCCCCTGCTACCTCCCTCGGACATTTTTCAACCAGCACGCAACCTGTCATTGATCCCAAGCTGACTGCAAAGATCGAGCAACAAGCGAAGCAGATTGAGGAGCAAGAAGCCATGATCAAAACCCTCAACAAGCAGCTGACGCATTGCGAAAGCGACCTCCAGGCTCACATGGATCTTGTGAACAATCTCGAGACATCACTCGGTGACTCTGAGAAAAACCGTGAGTTCCCCCTTTCTCGACAACACATGGACGTCTGCTGACTATTTCACCAGTCCGAAAGGCCCGTATGCAAGCGACCGAGTTGGCTCGTGAACGCGACACTCTCAATTCTCGGATTGAAGTTCTTCGTAATGAGCTTTCCGAAGCTAGGAACGAGGTTGCTAATGTTCGGCGGTCAATAGTCGAAGAAAAGCAGTCTCTGGAGCAACGTCTAGACGAGGAGAGGAAAGCAAAAGAACGAGTACGGCAACAGCTCGATATGCGGACGGAGGAGCTTCAGAAACGGAAATCTAAGTTTGCATGCATATAGCCCCTCGCCATCGACTACTGTACTTCGGTAGCCGAGGAGCTACGAGTTTCTTTTTCTTTCTTCTACAGCTATGTCTTTATAACCTCATGCAATTCACTCCTTAGCGTCATTCTTATATTGGTTCCCGCACCTTAGGTCCTTTCTACTAGTGTTGATACCCTTCTATTAACTTTACGCAGTTTTTATACCTATGTCTTGTATGACCACTATTTCCGGCTTTATAAGTATATAGAGTCATGTCTGCTACAGACACCCTTAAACTGAGTTGACATTCGACATGTATATTTTTGACGTCTCGTGGGTAGTTTGCCTGAGTACAAGTGCTGCGTGGGGGCTCTTCCTCTTCACGCCGATGAGCTATAGCTTTAGCTTGTGGCTCGCGCGGAATATCATCGGAAGCCCTGAAGTTCATTCACACGAAGAAAGATAAGATACATATATTCGTTAATCGTAGTTTAGTGAGCCCTCGTTTCTTTTCCTCAATGTCCAGGCCACGAACACTACCATCCTTCTCTCTCGAAAACAAGGTATTTGATGAACTTGATTTTACTGTGCTTTAGGGTGACGAAACATTTACGCGCTTAGGTTTGCCTTGTTACAGGAGCTGCTCGAGGCTTGGGCCTCGAGTTTTGCCGTGCTTTCATTCGATCGTGCGTCTGGACTCCCTGGTCTCTCGTATTCGTAAGTTGCATTAACCTGGGATATTTTGTCAGTGGGAGCACATCTCTCGCCATACTGGATCTCAAGGAATCCGAAGCTAAAGATGCAGCGGACGAGCTAGTCGCCTTTGCCCTTGGTTTGTATAAAGCCCTCCCAAGCCCCTTGAGCAAAGGAAGCTGATGTGACGAGGTTTATTAAGCAAACGAGCTTGATAAGCCCACTATTCTCGGTGTCGAATGTGATGTCTCCTCTGAAGCATCGGTTCAGAAAGCGTATGACGCTGTCATAGACAAGTTCGGCAGAGTAGATGTTGTCGTGGCTTCTGCAGGTAAGCACTACTTCGTTCGTGAGCCGTAGTGGATTTTACCGACAACCCAATGCAACAGGTATAGTGGAGAACTACCCTGCTTTAGAGTACGTGTGCCAAAGGAGGTGGTGAATGGTCTACTGACACTAGCTTTCAGCTACCCAGCGGACCGTGTTCGAAGGCTGTTCGATATCAACGTTCATGGGGTGTTCTTTACGGCTCGAGAGGCCGCGAAGCACATGATAAAGCAAGGGGAAGGTTCTATTATCCTGGTTGCGAGCATGAGCGCCAACGTGAGTCTCACAATGTTTAATATGGCGGTGGCTTTCTGAGGCTGCATCTGGTGATGCAGATTATCAATGTTCCTCAGGTATTCGGATCGGCTCCTACGCTCCTGTTCAATGTAAGCTCAACTCGATGACTAGCTACAAACGCCTTACAACGCATCGAAAGCCGGTGAGTTTAGATACACAGCGGTTCTGATTATAACTCACTCTAGAGCTTAATGGGCAGCTGTCAAGCATATGGCCTCAAGTCTCGCAGTGGAGTGGGCGAGGACGGGAGTACGTGTTAATGCATTGAGGTACCCTGAGTCAAGTTAAAATTCATCTCTTGCAAAGTACACGCTCATGTGGACCACCAGCCCAGGATATATGCTCACAAAGCTAACTCGGACGATTTTACAAGGAAAAGATGAACTCAAGGTTTGTGTTCATGATTAGCCCTGTAGGATGTCCTGACGAACTCCCCCGGTTCAGAAACAATGGGAAGATCTTACACCAATGGGACGGGTGCGTAGTCAGCTTTCAGTCTTGGGATTCTACTGAGTTCGCAACAGATGGGAGACCCCGAAGACCTGGAGGTAAGTGCAAACTGACTTGAGCAGTTCCCAAATCTGAGTTCGTTCAGGGGGCCATTGTGTTTTTGGCGAGCGATGCATCGAAATTTACGACTGGCTCTGAAATCCGGGTCGACGGCGGATATTGTTGCGTCTGAGACAATAGAATACCATTGATGTATCATGGAGTTTGTGAAATGAAATGAAAAATCTATCTGCAAGTGCTAATGCTGGCTAATCTTGAATCATGTGGCTAGGGAGGGTGGTGGGGGTGAACTATAAATAGAACAAAGATGGAGTCTTGCAGGAAACAGCCATGTCGGGAGCGGAGTCTTCGCAAACACATCAAAATCCAACAACATCAAAACCCTTGTCCACTTTTGAGTTCACAAAGCGCAAGCGGTGGGCGGACATACTTATCACTGGCCTTACAGACGTCATTATATTCGTTCTTTCCCCGGAAGGGAAGGTTCTGTACTGCGGAAATGCTGTCACTGAACTGCTTGGTTGGAGTGACACCGACCTTTTGGATCTCCACTTGAGTGACTTCATCATACGTGCGTTACACGCCTGGATAATCATCGCCCAGCCCAGCTAACATTGGTATAGCTGAAGATCAGACTACATTTCAACGCGGCTTCGAAGACTCAACTCGGACAAATAACGACTTACTCTCCTACGTTCGGCTCAGGTGTAATCCAGCCACGAAACCGTCTCATACTTCAGCCAACGATGTGCTCTTCGAGATTAAAGGTTACCCACATCTCGTGACTGAGCAAGGTCCCGGTTGCAAATGCTTTTTCGCGATGGCAAAGCCCTACCCGGGCAGGAATGTTGCCATGTGAGTGTGTCTGCTGCCATTACCTACCAGGACCGTGTTTGCTAATTATCTCACAGGCTCAATACGTTTCTTGAACTGCAGATGGAAAACGAGCGACTACATCAACGCCTCTCTGCCTTGAAGGCTCGAGTCAATTCGCAAATCACGCCCACAGCACAGACTGTCACGAATGTCAACCCCATGTATGCTACTTCTTCCTTGCAACAGTTAGTTTTACGACTCTTTCGCGACGACCTCCTTCTTATTCTTATACAGTAGCAATCAGTACTCCGGCATGTTTGATGATACATGCAAGAGTGTGTCTGGGACTGGATACGACGGCGGCCTCGTTGGAAGCAATTATAATGGGAACAGCTATCAAGTGCAAAGCCCAGAGGACTGTGAGGATGGGTCGAGGAAAAAGAAGGTAAACTTGCTATATTTTTCCTTCTACCCTCTCTAACGCCTGGCTTATCCAAGCTCAAGAAGACCCACGGCATCGAGCAATATGTCTGTAGAAAATGCGGACGAACAGACTCCCCGGAATGGCGAAAGGTATATCTTTCCTCCACATGCTTTGGACGATCCTGATGCCACTGGCCTAGGGTCCTGACGGTCCAAAAACCCTCTGCAATGCTTGTGGTCTTCGTTGGGCAAAACAAATGCGTAAGTTCGACGAGCCCGGGGAAGATGGAACACCAGGCACTGATCCATCACCCATCACGGGTACGGATGGCAATACGAATTTTAATGTTTGATATCGTACTGCTAGTTGGATCGCATATACACGTTGCTGTAGTCCGTCATTCCCTCGACCTCATCTTGCTGCCTGTGCAAAAATGTGTAGTATTATCAATCAAATCATGAATGGTGGCATGTAGATAACGTCACGACCCTTTTCCCATCCTCCAAACATACCACCACCGCAGTAGTAGACTGCTAGTCCTCTGCAGCCAATAATCAGCCATGCCTCCTGAAGTCTTCACTCTCGCTCAAACTCCCATCACTGCTCATGCATTCAGCGCTGACCGCAGAGGTTAGTTCCGTTTCCATAAGACTCGAACAACATCGGAATATCACCCCTCGATAATTGACAGAACTCGCGGTTAGTCTGAACAGCAACGACGTCCAACTATGTGCTAGGAATGGTCAAGAATGGACTCCCACGGAAATCCTATCTGAAGTGCGTACGGATCGTATCATGTGTGGTTGTAGAAGAATTCATGTTTTACCCCAGCACGACAAACTGATCACCTCGATTGATTGGGCTCCCAGATCCAACCGCATCGTCACTGCTTCTCAGGACCGAAATGCATATGTTTGGACAGAAATCCCAGACGCAGAGACAGGAAAGCTAGTTTGGAAACCGACTCTTGTGATGTTGCGAATCAATCGCGCTGCCACTTACGTCCGTTGGAGTCCATTGGAGAACAAGTTCGCGGTGGCTAGTGGTGCAAGGTTCCATCTTCTTGGTTAGTGAAGGGTGTTACAATAGCTCACACCGAATATCTAGAACTATCGCAGTCTGTTCTTTCGACGAAGAGAGTAATTGGTGGGTCGCAAAACACCTCAAGAAACCCATCAGGTCCACTGTTTTGTCTCTCGATTGGCACCCTAACAATGTTCTGCTTGCTGCCGGCAGTGCTGACATGAAAGCACGCGTGTTCTCCGGTTATATCAAGGAAGTTGATGAACGGTGCGTCTAAGTGCAAGCTCTTCCCATCTAGCCTATTGATTTCCCTCTTAGCCCAGCTCCTAGCGTCTGGGGCTCCAAGTTGCCTTTCAACACCATTTGCGGTGAATACTCATCCCCGGCCGGTGGATGGGTTCACACTGTTGGCTTCTCCCCTTCTGGAGACGTCCTTGCCTTCGCCGGTTAGTTGTTTTCTCTCGGCCGTTATTGGCAACGTCTGACGCGCATCCAGGCCACGATAGTTCTATCACCGTCGTCTACCCGGGTGGCCCTACCATTTTTACGATTCGCTTGCCATCTCTGCCCCTAGTCACGCTATGCTGGACCTCGGAGGAATCAATTGTGGCGGCAGGTCATGATTGCAAGCCTCTCGTTTACGCAGGATCCGAACAAGGTTGGCAGGAAGTCGGGACTCTCGATGATGCCTCTTCCAAAACAGCCGAGGGGTCTCGTTCGGGTTTTGGAGGGAGTGGTACCGTTGGGCGCCTGAAAACTGGCGCCTTCGCTACTTTCCGCGATGCCGACACTCGTGGTCAGTCGACTCTAGGCGGATCCGGTTCCGTATCCTCTGATACCAAATTGAATACGATCCACCAGAACACCATCACGAGTGTGAGGCCCTATGAGGTCCAGGGTGGTTACGTGACCAAGGTCAGCACCTCTGGCGTGGATGGTACTCTGGTCATCTGGGATACGAACGAAGTAAGCGCATTGACTGGGAAAATGGGTGGAGTAAGGATTTAGAGAGGTGTGCGGCATCGCGCATTGCGCGTTGCTTTTTGTGTTTCGTGTATATTTCGACGAGAATAGCAATCTTACGTTGTTGTTTTTTTTAAAAAATAAAAAAATCAAGCAATCGTACATTGTGATGGTCTTCTAAAGGACTTGTCGTCCTGCAGTCACGCTCTTAAGATGGAGTGAAGACACCCAGATCTCGGGTATGCCTTTGCTGTCCAGTCACCCTAAGTCCAACACCAGAATACATTATAGAGGATACTACCCATCAAGACGTATCAAATTGAATAGTAGTTTTCGGTTTAGAATTTACAAATAAAGCCGGCATAGTTTAAACCCCATTATATGACACGTGACCACAACATCGCATGTGCACCCTGAAAATCTGTTTATTGTGTTTGCACCTGGATTAATTCTTTTAGCGTTCTGCGCAGAACACCTAAGCTTCCCACTCCAAAGCCACCAGAAGTTTTCCGTTTCCATACCAGCCCGTCCCATATGTTTTCCCTGCCGACAGGCCTGAGACCAGGTGGTTTGCGACACAAGAACAATTGGTCTAAAGTCCAGGAACCAGCCTACCGCATTAATGTTCCCAGCTTGGGCATGTTTTGACGTATTCTGGTGGGCGATCGACTCGCAAGCTTTTTGAGGTAATGCTTCCTTTGAGCTATCATTCAAACTAGAGGAGGAAACGCATTAAGTCATACAGCTATCGCTGGGTAAGAATTGTTTCATCAGTCATAATAGTACAACACATGCCTTTCGACATACATACAAGCAACATGGTGCGATCTAGAAAGTCCGGCCCCTCCAGAGGACTCTGAAGAATCAGATAACAGATGTGCTTCTGCCTCTAGAGTAAGCACCTAAACAAGCGAAAAAGGAGACGCGAGGAGGAAAAAAAAAAAAACTGAAAAGAGTGTGAATTTTCCGAATGAACGAAACAATAAGAATAATTGGCAGGGGTGATAATTGTGGCCGATGCCTGAGGTAGAGAAATCAAACAGAGACATTTGCCGCCACGGCGCTATTAGCACCCGAGAGCACTGGGAGTCCGAGACCCTACTGACTGATAAGATAGGAGTCGAGCTTCGCGCGGACGCCCACGCGAAGATTCCTTTTCGTCGACCATCTCGATGCATTCATCCATATCTACTGCAGTGTCTGTCGAGTCCTCTTCGTCGCCAAAGTCGCTACAGTCCGTCTCCGAGTCGCTTCCGGCACAGTCATCCTCGAAAGTCTCGACCGGGGCTAGCCAAGTGTGGTACCACTTTGACAAGAATAGCTTGATATCCGCGCTGAGACCCAGGTACTCAACGTTACGAGCAATTCCTTCCCATTGGATGGAGCCGTCGTGTAGAGCTTCGCTAATAATGTTGACCTGGTTGAAGTACATCCAATGGACAAGGAGGTGGAACGACGTAGGATCGGGAACAGGGAGATAAAGTATAGGGTGCCCGTGGGTGGAGGATAGGAGCTTTGGGAGACGATCAGGTGGGACGGAATACTGGGGTATGGATTCCGACGACGATAGCGAGGACCTTGAGTTAATCAAGTCCATGGGACATGCGCCACTGAAGAGGGCACGCAAATAGCTCGAGTGCGCCGATAGGTAGTCCATATGTAACTGAAGCCAATATGATCAGCTCCTGGGATCGGTGGGGCGCCTGTGGAACGGCTTACTTTGAACGTTAACCGAGGAGTATTGTTCAAAGAGGATTCCGTGACCCTTCCTCCGGCTGCCGATGGATGAAAGTCGATGGAGTGGCGGAACTTTGGAGGCGTCGACGATCCCGCCGTGGACGTCGGTCGACGTCGGACATGAGGTATGGGGACGACTATAAGTAAATATTGTCAGTCTTGACTCCAAAGAGGTAACCACATGTGTGACGAACCCACTGTGCAATCGGCCGTTTCAGGTTTCTCCCAGTAATAAGGTGCCAGATTACGAAGTTGTTCAATAATGTATTCGATAGGAACGTCAGCGAGCGTGGGCGGAGGAAAGGGTTGGGGACTGAATGCGTCCATAGGTGGGATGGAGAGAGAGAAAGACTAGAGGGGAGAGAGGAGGAAGGTTAGTCGGAGGGACCAGAGGAGTGAATCATGCACGCACAATTGAACTTTTGTAGTAGGAGAGTCAACCCCGACCTTGAAACAAAAGCAAACGGGATTATTGTCCCAGAAGACGTTGAAGAGGTGGTAATGATATACAGCCCGTAGATCAAAAAAGGAGAAAGTGACCCGGGAGTTAGGAAGAGCTGAAAATAGCGGCAGGGAAGACGTCGGAAGGTTATAGGTTTGTTGTATTCGGGAAATGAAGGAATGATTGGGGCTGTCGGCTGGGTGCCTCTTGGCCAGCAATTGTCCCGGTCTTATAGAGTGGCTGCAGCGGAACTGAAGAATGTCATCTGATCTCGATCCATGCTCGCTCTGACTGGCTACTAGTTCCTGACGCGTTGCTGTCCGAGGTCAATCCAATTGTTCTCCTGTTCCAAAAGTGATGAGCCAGTCGTTCTTATTGTCTTTTGGTCGCAAACCCTGGAGTCGTGCTTGATTTAGGTCGTCCCGCCCAGATACAATCAAATTCGCTGTGCCACGGTGATTCACAAGCCGTCATCAACGAGAACTCTGTCTCATGGGGCGTGGCATGACGCGGGGAAGGGGAGTGCTTCACAGTCTAAGCAGATGTGTTGCGGCTATAGTCTAACGGAAGGAGATATTCCAGAAGCAGTGGTTTTGCTGGAGCTTCAATCTCGATTCGTGCCAACAACAAACAAATCTATTCAGTTCTTTCATTCTGCTAAGCAATTGCGCGGCTGCGAAATGGTCAAAGCGTCAGTCATGTACGCTTCGGGACTGAAACTACGGCAGTAGTACACACGCATGTGAAGACGCCATACGGGATGCGGTGATAACGCCGAGATGAACTTGACAGCCCGCAGAAAATCAGGGAATATAAATCAATATTGCTAGGCAACTTGGTGAACATTCGATGCTCGACATCATTAATGTGAATGTTGAGCGGGCATTATTTGGCAACCAACACATGTTGGAGAGGCAATTGTCTACGAGATGGAGTTGAGCTCACAGCCCTGTGGCTTGCGGCTCTCCCGCCTGCGAAATGAAGCCAGTGTGGTGCGGTCCGCCGGCTGTCACAAGTGGTGAAAATTGAAGATAGAGTTTTGGGGGACTCTTATGTGCGGTTAGTCAGACACCAACAAAGAAAGTAGAAGCGAGCAGCAAAGCTGGACGCATTTAGAGAGAACAATAAGTGGTTCGGAGTTGAGGCATCTCTCCGGTTTACCATCTATGACAAGTTCAACGGAATCGGCCAGTCCCATTTAATAATAGCGTTCCGAACAGACACATGGTTCTCTTCATACCATGACCAGCCCGGCGAATGCGCACGATATCTTTTTGGAGAACCCCTATGAATCTCACCCGGGCCTGACGCCTCTTGAGGCGGAGGTACTCTGGGAGTACGCTAAACTGGCGCAACATGTCAGGCTTGTAGGCTTCATTCTTACAGCTCCGTAAACGCATTCCTCATTTTTTTTGGCTCCATCGGCGTGTATAGATGACGCAGAAAACACGTATGCTCCAGGAAGAGCCTGACAAAAAGATGCTGGCACGTTTACGCGTGTTGGAGAAGAAAATGGGTTTAGTCCTCACGCTGGTGAATTCCTGCCGTTGAGTATCTTTTTGGAGTCGCTCATTAAAATCCGCAGTTCAAGGCGTCCGTGTGGGGTGTCATTAATGAGCAAGCAGTCCCGGACGCGTCGGACCCGTATGAGCCTGAAAGCGGCAACAGCACAATTAGGGGATGATACCACTCCCCAGTCATTGTTCTCCGAGCCTCCGACGGCACCGCAAAAGGACGGCCTTTGACGCCAGTGAGGGTTTTTGCGGTGATCGCATCTGGTCCCCGTCTCTGATCCCCTATGTTTCTCCCATCGATATTGAGGTAACAGGGCCGCCGCCATATACACTGGACAGTTATCTAACACTTAACAATGTCATATCTGAATATATGCCGAGCCCATCTTCCCTCGATCTTTCCTATTAAACGTCTCGGGCCTTTGGTCTCCCTCACTATCACCTAGTACTTGTTCTCGGGACCCCAAGGCTTTCTGTCAGTGAGCTTCGCAGGTTTGATGAAGAACACCGACGTGCCCTCTTTGGGCCATTTGGAATTAAGAAAAAATAAACGTAACTAGAAGTGGCACCTGTAACAAAAGGGCAACATCAACCTACGAGTAGATCTCTTGAGCGTCCCCTCACCCTCGTTCCCTCAACGGTTATGGCTGATGTTACCCAGACTCTGCCTAGTCATTGGAAATATGTCTCAGAGGGTGGCGCTACGATTGTCTTCTCCTATGTCGGGCCTCCTAACCCCACCTACGACGGTATGGTACTGCGACTACGGAAGGCTGTGAACGATGAAGGTTCCGAACAAGGAGCGGCGGCCGAGGATGAACCGGACGATCCTATCATCGAGTACCAAGCGAAATGCATGGAACGACTTCTTCCCCGAGAAAATCTTCCTCGGTTGCAATCTGTGCGCTTGGAAAGGAAGTGGCTCGAACAGTTGGGACATGCACATGATGCTAAGCGACCGGCAGCCAGAACGGGGAAAGATCACATTGACTTTTCGCGAAAGAAAGGCGTAATGGCGACCGACTTGGTAGGAGGAAATTGGGTTGCGGTTGAGATTAAGGTGGGTTGGTTTTGCTCGTGTTTCGGCGTCTCTGATATCTCCTCTCGCAGCCAAAATGGGCGTTCTTGCCGTCTGCGACGCATCTGTCAGAAGAGACCAAGATGGTCAAGACGCAAACCTGTCGATTCTGTATGCACAGTCATATGCGAAATCAGAAGAGTCAGAAATATGTCAACAATTACTGCCCTCTTGACTTGTTTTCTGGAGACGCTGGCCGCATACACAAGGCGATTGACAGTCTATGGGATGCCTGGGAGCACAGTAACGGTGGCGTAAACAATCTCAAGATTTTTGCCCGGGGCAGAGTGGTGAAACCTGGCCAGGTGAGCATTGATGAATCAAGTAAAATTCGGTGAAATGCTAATTATGTTCAAGATAGAACGATTGGTCCATGATGATACAACCGAGTCAATGTCTCCTGAACGAATTCAACAAATGTTCAAGGAGGCATTGTGCAATACTCTTCTACAATCACCCGTGCTCACAACCATCTCAAAGCTGCAGAGGTCCTTGGATGTTCTGGACATCGAGGGTCTTTCGAAGCTCTGGCGACAAGCAGAACTACAATCTCCCTTGTATCAGTCGACTTATGCCTCTTACTTTGAACAACCTCTCTCAAGGGGACGAACGCCACCAGCAACTCCGCTCGGCGCGCCATCTGTATATCTTCCTGCAGCCCAACCGAGCATCTCGGACTGGATAGAATTCCTCGACACCTTCCAGTCTGCCCAGATAGTAGAGATGGACCATAATCAACCGAGGATAGAGAACCTTCGGTATTATCTTCTGGCGTACCTACTCTCTGCGACCTTCAAGGACTGCTCCATCATCGTCAGGTTGGATTTTTTGAATCCGGGAAACGACTCGGAGCATAGGGTGTATCCTGTTGCCGTGATCGATCTGGATCCGAAAAGCTTGGATAGGATGCAGCGATGGGAGGAATTGGATCGAGAGATTGTGTCCAACTATACTCCAACCGAGAGGAAGCTTTGTGTGGATGGTTGGGCAAAACTGAATGCAGTTTTTGGGCCAGATTTCGAGGAAATCAGAGACTGAGTGCTGTAGGCAGTGTTGTGTTGTATTATAACTACATCAGTAGATAATCATTCCGCTCCGAGCTTGAAGACTGATGCCTAAGATACGCCTTGCCGAAAAACACTATCCTTAACACATCGCAGCAGTTGACGGACCTCTTTGTCTTTTAGCCCTTTTTCCCCTACATCTTGATTGAGTGTTGCACCCGTTCGACCCTTTGCCGATTCGTCCCCACTCGTCCCCACTCGAACGTGTGGCGGGATTGAAGGTCTATCACGTGGAGGGCACCGGCAATGGTCCGACGGTTGTGAAAGTCATTAAGCGTAACGGAGCATATACAGACTCTACCTGTGCGATAATACCGTTCCATACCCATACCCGGTGGACGGTCGTATACAAGCATCACTTCCTACTCCTTGTCATTTTAGAGCTCTCTTCGCTGCCAATATATCCTTATACCCATGGCCTCCATCCGCTGCATCTCGAACGCGTTCCGACCCCTTGGTCATCTGAACGCCCGGCCTGCAACATCCTTCCTCAGGAATGCAGTGCATAAGCGTTCCATTTCCCTGTATAATTCTGACGTCTCAGGCCTGACAGATGAGGAACTCGAGGTATGCCAGTTTGGGCTCAAAAATACGTATATTCGGCTGATTGGATCCTGTTCTAGTTTCGCAACGCAGTAGTTGACTTTGCGCAAAAAGAGGTGGCACCCAGAGCAGCCGAAATTGACAAGACGAATACCTTCCCTGCTGTCAGTCCTTACTTTGAATCTCCATAACACAAAATTGACTCTGGGTTCTAGGATCTATGGAAAAAGCTGGGTTCTATGGGTCTCCTCGGTATAACCGTTGACCAAAAATACAACGGCCTCAATCTTGGATATCTGTATCATACACTCGCAATGGAAGCGTTGTCCGAAGCTTCAGGATCTGTGGCACTTTCGTACGGAGCCCATTCCAACCTTTGCGTGAACCAGATCCACAGACATGGTACGGAAGCACAAAAGGAGAAGTATCTCAAGGATCTGGTCAACGGGACCAAAATTGGGAGCTTGGCAATGAGCGAAACTGGAAGTGGAAGTGACGTAGTCAGTATGCGTTTGAAGGCGGAAAAGGTTCAAGGCGGATGGAAGCTGAATGGCAATAAATTTTGGTTAGTTGTCTCCTTGGTTTGTTCTCCGCCCTAGTGAAATATGCTCATGCAAAGACTTTTTTTGGTGAAGGATTACGAACGGGCCTGTCGCGTCCACGCTAGTCGTATATGCGAAGACGGAGCCTGGAAAGGGGTCCAAGGGAATTACGGCCTTCATCATTGAACGTGGATTTGAGGGTTTCTCCACTAGCCAGAAGCTTGATAAGTTTGGCATGAGAGGAAGCGACACCTGTGAGCTTGTCTTTGAGGATTGTGTGGTCCCCGAAGGTATGTTACACCTGGTTCGCTGTGTTGGAATCGGTGATTTAATCTCAGTCCAGAGAATGTCCTCGGTCAGGTTAACAGGGGCGCTGCCGTTCTGATGTCGGGCTTGGATCTCGAACGAATCGTTCTCAGCGGTGGCCCGTTGGGGTTTGTTTACTGCTTTTTTCTCTTGATAGTAACGGTGGTTGATCGTTGAGTTAGGTTGATGCAGGCGGCGTTTGACTATGCTGTAGAATACATCCACAACAGGAAGCAATTCGGTCAGCCAGTTGGCACATTCCAACTGATGCAAGGTAATCCTTTGATCTTGTCCCGCTACGGCGTTTGTTTGCTCTAATTCTGAGTCTCTCCGCAGCTAAGGTTGCCGATATGTACACGAAGCTGAACGCGAGTCGATCGTATGTGTATTCTGTGGCCCGTGCGTGTGATCGAGGCAGAGTCAGTCGCCGAGTGAGTAATGCAGAAATTTTCTTTTTCTGTTTTGAGTCTGGGTGTCTAGAACGTCCGTGGCGGTGCTGACAATAACACTGGATGTCTAGGATTGTGCTGGTGCGATTCTTTACTCGACAGAAAAAGCTGTCGAGGTTGCACTGGAAGGCATGCAATGTCTTGGAGGAAACGGGTACATCAATGGTGGATACATATTTGTGCACCCTACTGGAATCTTGACTAACGTGGAACGACAGATTATCCAATGGGTCGTATACTCCGGGATTCTCGCTTGTACACCGTCGGAGCTGGGACTCAAGAAATACGTCGAATGCTGATTGGTAGAGAATTCAACGAGCAGTTTAAGGCATGAGGTGGACATTAGGTTATGAACAGTGTCGTTGACTGTTAAGATGGGCTGTCAGACGATATTGCCAGCGAGTGAGGACTCGGCTTTCATATGCTTTGTGGCTGGTCGGTGGACACGCTAATTTGTTATAGCTGATGTAATTTAGACAGAGGAATAAGAGCATAGTAAAGGACAAATATTGTGGCGGGTTGCCGCGGAGAGGAAAAGGCCGAAAAAGGTAGGAATAAGGCTAGCCCGTCGTATGGTCGATCGAGCTCCAGCATTTTCGAGGGTAGTAATTTTCTGCGGGAGGGGGGGACGCATACACCCACTGCCTCCCTTCAAATATGGCCCACTCCACTCTGCCAACCATGCACAAATGGAAACCCAGAAAACGACATGTGCCACAGACCAGATCCATCCTTTGGCTCGTCCTTCCCCTTTCTTCATTCCTTCCCATCTGCAAGACAACTTCGATCTCCTCGCTATGCATACCTCTCCCTCTCCCTCCGACAAATCCTCCGTCGTCAAGTATACCTGTTTTTCCAGTCCCGTCTCTACCTCTGGACGCCAGAGGGCTGCTCAAGCGTGCGACAAGTGCCGTGAGCGAAAAACGAAGGTTGGTCACCTCAAGGCACACCGACCGTTGAATTTCGAAATATAATCTACTTCGTAGTGCTCTGGTGAAAAGCCCGTCTGTCAACGATGTACCAACCGCGGCCTCATCTGCGAATACTCCTACCGCGAGCCTCGTGTGCGCGGGCCCGCCCGAGCTCGTGTAACATCCTCCACCACATCTTCCGCCATAGAGGACTCAACATCCAAAGCATTTCCTCCACCGATTCTTTCCCGCCTGGAGCTCGACTTTCCACGGCCTCGCATATCCCCCAGGAACTATCATCCTGCGGACCACGCACTGAACAATTATACGACCAGCTCTATCCCCCCGGGGCATCGTACCTCGCCTCTAACATATCTCGGTACCGAGTCGAGGTCTTATAGCGAGCCGCGTGCCATGCATCTTCCGCATTGGGCGGATGTGCGACCCCCCCCTGGTCGTAGTTATTCATCTTCGGAACGTGAATTGATGGATTATGCTTCGTCGCAGCCGCAGATGGCTCTCCGCGATACGGGGGGCATTGGTTACGACCCCTACTCGACCTTGCGACAGCCGTTAAGAAGACAGGATCCGCTTCTCGGAAGCACTCCAACCTCATCTACCTTTTTACTGGAAGCCCAGGGGGGCCAGCGATATGATAATGGTGATCTCAGGTCAGTATTCCTGTTTTCTCGTCCTGAGAAATTAGAATGATGCTGACGGTCTCGGCCGACCCAGTAACTACGATTATAACATACCATCGGAATGCCAGTTGTCCTCATCCTCGGACAGTAGCGGCACTGATTATCAATCAAACTCGACGCTGGGCTCGTCAACGTCAACCCCGCCTTTTTACCCTTTGGACACTCTAGAAAATTCATCTTCGGACAGTCATAGCCGGCCCATGACGAATGACTTCAAAACCGACATGTTTGGGAAACGCGTCTATCCTGAGGAGGAGACTGCTGGTCTTTTGGATTTTTCTTATGGTAATAAAGAGTTTGTGATGAGAGAACACTGGTGCATAGACTCGGACTCAAACAAAGCGGTGCCGCTTGCGGGTAGTGCCGTCAATACGAGTCGAAATGAGCAGCAGAGCAAAAGTCTGCTTGGGCAAAACGATATCCGTCAGGCAGAAGTGCATTTTGGTTATCAACCAGGGCATGGAAGTAGTATACATTGCGTAACTTAATATTGTAATTGTACCGCCAATAATGATGTACCGTCGGCTGTTCTTTTCCATTCAATGTCGTTATGGCTTCAAGTGGCGAGGTCATGTGTTGCCATCCGACAAATTTCCGCACTAGGAATGACCATGATTATTTATTTCCGAATCCTTCCTTACATACACAGGCGTCAATAGGGGTATTAGAGGTTGAGAAAGGAAGAGAAAAGAAAGGGTGCATTCCAGGTTCTGGTAAAACATTGTAAAGGATCGTGACGTGTAAAGTAATAGACGGTAAACTACTAGCTACGAATTGCAGGACGAGAGAGCACTACGGTGACAGCTGAGAAATAAGCGATGAGTGGAGGAACCTGCACGTGAAGAATAAGACACACCAGGGCGAAACGAAGATAAGTCACGAGAGAAGAGGAACGACACCAGAAATCGATACGATACTTGCCTACGGTAGTAATGGTGTGGGGATCAAATCAGAGGGAAGTCCTATCTATCATGGAAGCCAAATCTTGATTGTTTGATCTACGCTTCCTGAAGCCACGACGTTCACCAATTTCCCGGGTTCTGTGGAGGAATCGCCAGCCATTCCGTTTGCCTTAGCGTCACCACTGCTACCGCTCGATGCGGATTGACGGCCCCAGGCGAGAGTGGAGACGAAGTGGTTGTGCGCTTCGACAGTTTTGATGCACCGGCCCGTCGAGAGCTCCCAGACGCGTATGGTCTTGTCGTCGGCGGAAGAGAGGAGGTATTTTCCAGACGGGTGGAAAGCTAGTGCTCGTACCCAGTTGTCATGACCGGGCTATAGATGACAGGGGGGTTGAATTGAGAAATTAGGTGACTTTATTTGTCGCTTGAGCCGCTGAATGTGCATACCAGGTTCCTTATTAACTGTCCTGTTTGGGTATCCCAGAGCTTGATTGTTTTATCGCGAGCGCCGGAGGCGGCGTATAACCCGTGGCGCTTGCTGCGTTCGGTGTTCTATTGGGGTAAGGTTGGGTTAGGGGACAAGCATTACGGGACGGGGGTGAATTTTTATCTTTTGTACGTACCGGAATTCCTGCGAGTTCGCGAATTGCGGCGTACGCCGCGATTGGAGCAAATACGACAACTTCAACGTCGTTCTCATGCCCTCTCAACTCTGCTTTCTGTTCTCCTGTGAGGGGATCCCATATCCTGACAGTCTATATGACCGGGATCAGTGGTCATAAGGGGGATAGAGATTGTATGCATTTACTTGGTCTTTGGAGGAGCTAGCGACAATTTTGCCGTCGGTTGAGGGCGTAACGCATCGAACCCATTCTGAGTGTCCAGAAATTGTGCGCACTTGGTGGCTGCGATCAAGTTAGTTAGGAGGAGGCGTGCAAAGGTCTCATACCCACGTGGATGCAACGTCAAATATCCGTATCGTCTTGTCTCTACTAGCGCTGATAATGTACTGATCGCCAGGCATGAAGCGCACAGAAGAGACCGCATGTTCGTGACCCGGGAAGGTCTTGGTGTTCTTCCACTCGTTCTGTGAATCCCATATCTTGATGAACAAGTCCGACGAACATGTAACTATTTAGAAGTGTTAAGAAGTGGGGCAATTAGAAACAGCATTAAGGTAATGCTTACCGAGTAAATGTCCTTTATGATCAAAGTCAACGTCATTTACGGACTTGGTGTGCCCCTTCAACGTTCTTTCGAATTCGCCGGTCTCCCAGTCCCAAATCTTGACAGTTGCGTCTTCGCTGGCAGAAGCCAATAATGAGTACTGTGGGTGAAAGGCAACTCGAGTGATAGGAGATCGGTGTCCGGTAAGAACATGGGCAGCTGGGGCGCGAGGAACCCAATCGGACTGAGAGGCACGCTTCGCTGGTGATGTTGACAATTCTTCTTGTAGTGCAGCGTTGCGATTTTCCAAATCCATGATCTGCAGCCGGGAAGTACATGGTAGATGAGGATTCGCGGAGAAGGCAAAAGAGTGGGTGTGTAGGTGTTGCGAACCTTCTTTTGTAATCGGATTACACTTGTCCATTTCTTCTCTAGTAGGCCCGTGTATTTGGCCTTGGGATCTGGGGTGTATTCTGTGCCTGCGTCCGCTTTGAGGGCATTGAAGGCGGACATGTAGTTGTTGGCGTAAAGGTAGTCAAGCATTGACTTGTGCCTGTGGTCTCGGGTTACCAGTCGCGAAAGTGAGAGTGGAAGGGGACCTACAGGTCTTCTCTCTGCCTATCTGAGAGCAATGACATTGTTGCATGCGCGCGGGGAAACAGTGGATGTGTTGCTGTCGTGGATGTATCAATGTGGAATGTAATTGTAATTGTAATGCACCCTTGTTGATGAAGGTTTGAGTATGATAGCATTTAGTATCCATTGATGTGTCACCATATCTGTGTCGCTAATACAAACATTGCTCTGCCCTACTACACTCCCTACTATCCTCGCTCTGCTTGAACCCACTGCATATCGCAACTAATATCCTCGGCTGAAAACCAAGCATATCCAACCTGCACCGTAATTCGAGAGGTAAATCTACCCGATTTCGGAACAGTCGATACATCTCACGTCGCACATCCCTTTACTAGATGCCACATATGCTGCTGGGATCAGAGACTCGCCTGATGGGGGTTGTCAAGCTCATCAAGAGTTGTGATCCAGGCTTGCATCCGAGAATCCTTAGCCGGGAGAAATTTTGTGCTTTTGCTAGCAGAGGCGAAAGATCGTGCTAGCTATTGCGACAGGGCGAGACCGCAAAGGCCGGATGTAGAAACGAGAGCTGTTTTGAGGATTTGTCGTAGACCCTGGAGTCACAGACAGTGTAGTATCGTGTGTAAGGATCAGGTAGGCGAGACTAAGCGGTCATGATAGCGGTCCCTTCCGGTTGATAGTACCACGACAAGTGAAGTCTCTGAACTTTGGGCAACAGGATATTGGTGGGGGCTTCTGATGGGAAAGTCATCGTCCATTCAACAAGGCGAGTCCAGGAAAAGTCATCGTCCATTCAACAAGGCGAGTCCAGGAAAAGTCA
>JAEUWK010001942.1:0-83289 GCA_018524425.1 Podaxis sp. AQ795752 | reverse complement strand
GATACAACATATGAAACACTGTGATCACTCAGCACCTCTAAATATAGATGAAACCATGTAGATGAAACTGTAACAAGAATGACCATTTCTTTGTCAGGGTAGGCTACTCTTTCTAAAGCTCTCAGAAGACTTTCAGTCCCAAAAACATGGAAGAAGGTAGGGGTGGTTCCTACCATGGTTATGCCAAGAACAACTTGTCCTTGGGTATAGGAAGACTGAGACTCTTACATGCTGATTATTTTTGTACAAGGTGGCAAGAGCTGAGCATCTCAGTTCTCTGATGAGCAATGGCCCTAATGGATTTATGAACAGTTTTTTCATTGAGCATCAAGTGCAGAAAGCCAACCTTGTCCTCTTGTACAAGCAGCAGATATGACTTTCCATTCACCATGGTCACATTCTCCTAGGCATTGACTTTCTTTCCACACACCACTAAGTGTATCAGTGTTCACTGATGAATTTTTTGGCTCTTGCTGGTGAAACTGCACATGCACAGTAGAAAGTAAGCCAAGTTATTGATAACAGATTCAAGAGATTCTGCTCCTCCTACAGCCTTCATATAAAAGAAAAAATCAGCCACTGGGTTGGATAACTTGATGTCAGGCATTTCTCTTTTGATGTTCCACACCATTGTTCCAGGGACAGGTGAAGGTGGGGGATTCAGAGTAGCAAAGAAGGCAGGAACAGATGCATTCTGAATTACAATATTATGTGCATCAAGCTCATTATTTCCCCATTTGTTGGCAGACTTGGTGGATTGGAGAAGGTGTGCCATGGCAGTGGTTGGAGAGATAGAGAGAGCCTAGCAAGTTTCCTGAGCTTGGTGTATGTACACCTCAATGCCAAAGCTACCTACCCCTTCAACATGAAAAGCTTGTACCTGCCCATTGGAGATCACTATGCACAATATTCAATTGGCACAGATACACCATGCTGTCAATGATGTTGGAGATCTCCCCACCTTGAGGTTGTGTGTTGACTGGGGGGGGAGACAGAAGTAAAAGTTAGGAAAGCAGGGAGGGGGTCTGAGGGCTGGGATTCATCCCAAGCTGCTCCAGGGGTTTGGGGGGGCATAACCATAAGATACAGCAATAGCTTAAGCAGAAGAGAAAACCCTATAGGAGGAGGGGGCAATTTCAAGGGAAAGGTCAATCCCTTCACAAGCTGGTGCAAGGGACTAAGCAATAGATTTGGGGGTGGATGTCCCTTGAGAACCCTCACAGACATCCTGGTCCTCACTTTCCTTGAAGGAGGATACTGACAGTACATCATTATTATCTCTGACCTTTAAGCTTTTCTCTGCCCAGTTAGAGAGGGACTGGTTGGTAAAGTACAATTGCTTGACCCCAATGGATGGGGAGGGGAAAGGGGGTTTCCAAATAAAATCATCTGAAACTTGGAAATTGTTGAAGAGAGGGACAGAAGCCTCTTAGGAAAGAGTTGGATTGGGTACTAAACTGGCACTTGAATGCCAATAACAAACCATGCTGGATCAGATACTGGTGGCAGTCTTCTTCACACCTCCAAGGATACCACTACTTTCCTTAGAGCTTGCCATAGTGATTTAGAACTAGTTTGTTTATTCCTTGTACCATGAACAACAGTGCCACTGAAACAATAGTAGTAGTTACTGAGAAAGGAAAGTGAACTTTACTGATCTCAACACCATAATCTCTAAGCCTCAACAAGTTGATGGCTATATTTACATCCATATCTTTGAGAGGAATCCTACCCTTTACAAACCATCATTCTCTTAGCTATCTATCAAGATATGTTGTGACTTTGTGTATAGATTGACAATGCCAACTGTAACAGAAAGTTGTTACAGACTTCACCTTGTGTCTATTAAGCTCTCAGAGCCTTGGTTACAACCCAGGTTCTGTGGATCCTATTCAGTTTAACCTCTTTTCTGTCTCTGTTGGACATTTTCCCTCTGAAAATGCTGTTCTCCCTACCATCCCCTTCATCATTCTTTCCCATCAGAATTCCTATCTGGTCATCATGCTCTTTCTCCATTTACCATGGATATTTCTCTTTCCCTTGATTACCATTTGCTTATCTAGGCCTTACCCACTTATCTGATGTTTCACCTCTGCCCTTGTCCAATCAGATGACTAGATGCCACACAGGCAGGCTTTCTACCCTCATACACACCATCATGGATATCAACTTATATGTTACTTGGGTTCTCCTTTGAGCAGTTAAGAATGCTATTACCTAGTTACTGCTTCCCAGACTTTATTCTGGTTGACAGTATATAAGTAAGGTTACAGCTGTCTGTAGTAGTCAGTCAGAATATCAACTTAGGTCTTTCTCTTCTCTCCTACTTGTCTGCTACAAGTCCACCCTTTGGTCTGGATTTCTTCTGTCTCTGTCTACTCTCCATCCATCCATCTGCTCAAATCCATAGTTGGTCAAGTGAGGCCATTCACAGTACCAGAGGGGTGCAACACACAAGTTGAAGCCAAGGCCTCATTTACTCTAGGTCTGCAAATGTCTGACTCTGTCCACTTGCAGTCTGCCCCCACATTGAGTTAGCCCTTAACAAGAGTATCAAGCAGATTTCACCAAAACTTCAAGGTATATATTCATTACTTAATTTATTTCAAAGCTAACTTATAATTTAGGTTCTAATCCTCAGATCCTTGCCCTCAGTGATATATGCAATTATGCATATGTTCTCAGTGGACAATGTGATCATTGCAACATCACATGTACAGCAGATTTAGAACATGATACTCAGTCTGAGTGTTATGTGAATTCTGCAAAGTATCTCAAGCTTGGCTCTGCAACATGGAGTGATCAGAGATTGTATGCTAGAGTGGTTAATGGGATGTATAGCTTCCATGCATCAACAGCTGCCTATATAGAGTATTGGAATCACAGTTATGCAATCAAGAACACCAATTCTATCTCAATTCACAATGTTAAGTTGGGCAGGCCTTTGTTCAAGAAAGTATTCATATGATTATGACTGATACTAGGTTATTACTTGCAGTCAGAACAACCTATCCATTGATGATCTTACTTAAGAAGCATTCCAGTCTCTTGGTTTAGGAGATGTTATCCAACCTGCACAAGGCCAAATGTGCAGTGAGTGCACTCAGAAGTACAAGGAGACTACAGATGTTTTACCACTGGTTGGACAAGTTTGTCAACAAGTTGATGAAGATGGGGAAAGTTCAAGTGACAGTGGTAGTAGTGAAAAAGGCCCAATTCAGGAGAAACAAGTACAATTCACAAGTCCAGTCAAGATGGTAGTTGTTGATAGGATTGTGATAGGAATACTTGTAAGTTTCAATTTTGATATTTGAATATTAGTCTAACTTTATGGCTAGTGAATGTGCATATGAAAATTGTGCACAAGAGCTGGAGAATAACCAAGGTGATGAGTTTTATGCTGAATATAAGGCAGAGTAGGAATCAAGGTATAGTTGATTGTAGTGAAAAGTGTCTCCCAAACTTTAGGGCCTGTGCAGAACATCAAGAGGACTACCAGTGATATTGCCAAATGCATAGTCATAAAAAAAATGGCAGGAGTTTGATGAGTTCTACAGCAACTAGATGAATGAGAGGAGTGGCAAGTTGGAGTTTAAGTCAACAATCAACCTCACAATGAACCAGTAGCTTCTGTTTCCATGTGCAAGAACTGCTTTGGTCCAGCTTGTCACTACTGTGTTGAAACAATAGTGGCACCTTGTGGAGTTGTGATTGCCTGGGCAAACTTTGCACAGTTAGAATCTCCTACCAATATTCTTAATTTTCTGAAATCAGTATTCCCTATCCCTGACAGCAAGCCAAGTTATATCTGCATTGACAAGGCATGTGTGGTACTGAAGACTGTTATGGCCAACCCTTACTGGAGATATTGGATGGATACTTCAAGGTTTATTGTAGATACTTACTATTACAGAAACTATAAGAGGAGAGATGAGATTTGCAGGACATAGTGCAATCCTGTGCCAACAGATAGGTCAGCTCCAAATCTTGTAGTGGTGGATACTGATGAGCATGGAGTGCCATACTTGAAGTGGGCATTCAACACACAGGCTTGTAACCAGTTGAATGTTTGGCTTGGAGGATTTCAGCTGATTCTGAAAAGAATAGCTTTATCCAACTTCAACTAGTTCCTCCATGTTATGTTGTATTATCATACCAAGTTTGTTCTGCAAAAGAAGCAGAACTAAATTGAATGGACTTGTAATTGTAGTGTTTGTAGTGACTGAAAATATATACTTATATTGTATGTAATATAAGATGATCATAAAAGCTGCAAAAAAAGTGAGAGGAATGGTCAGGAATGGACCAGACTCCAGTGGAATTCCTGACTGGAGTATACTGGAGTACACTGGAATGTGGGTGGACTCCAGCAGAATTTCTCACTGGAGCACACTGGAATGGACTAGACTCCTGACCAGAATG
Source organism: Podaxis sp. AQ795752 (assembly GCA_018524425.1). Taxonomy (NCBI): domain Eukaryota; kingdom Fungi; phylum Basidiomycota; class Agaricomycetes; order Agaricales; family Agaricaceae; genus Podaxis; species Podaxis sp. AQ795752. The sequence continues at coordinate 78,867 of JAEUWK010001942.1, read as the reverse complement.
TGACTGGAGTCTGGCCAGAGTCCTGGTGGAGTGACCAGAGTCTGGACTGGACATGTGGGGGACTGTAAAGTTCTAGAGTACTTCATCACATGACTTTTCTACTGATGCTGTTGATCTGGCCCAATAAGTCATGCTCTGGACTTGTGCTCTTGAGTTGATCAACAGTACCTCACCCAACAACCTCATTGACCATGGCAAAACAACCCTACACACCTTATGGACATGGCTCAAGGCGAAATTTAGACTTGTTGGTCCATCTCTAATCTTTGCTGATATCCAGAAGGTTATTGGATATCAGATTCCAGAGGGTGGAGACCTGAGTATCCACTTCTCCAACATTGCTGCCTGCTTCACTTGCACTGCCAGTGTCAGTGCAACAATTTACAAATGCATCCAATATATGTTTCTCCTGAATGTGTTGCTTGATCAATTCAAAAGTTTCTGTACTTCTTGGATCACCCAAATTTTGGAAATTAGCAATCTCCAATGGGATGAGAGATGTTCCAGCATCCTTGCTGCCTGGAACACCCCTGGCCAACAAGCTGCATCTTTCTACTTTAGGCAGAATGCTCTGCAAAACCCCCAATGGCATAAGCAAGAGGGATCACAGCAGAAGCCCACTCAGCAGCAGCAGCAAAAAGCCCCTGTAGGTCTCAAACCTCAAGATGTGTTACAGTCCTGAGGGTTTCATCTATATTTAGACACACTGACTCAGCAGTGTTTCATGTGTTGTGTCAACCCCTTGATAACTCCACTCTAACTTGCCTACTTACTTACCATGACTTATGCCCTTACTCATCAACTGTTTCATCTATTCTTAGTTAACCCCTTACTGGTATATAAACCCTAGGTGGAGCACCTGTACTCCTTATGCTTTATTTTCCCTTTGCTCATCCTCAAGCCTTTGCCTTAGTTGCAACCTGAGTGTATAGCAAAGGTCATAACAAGATGGGCAGCAGGAAGGAGATAAGAAGAAGTGTCACTGCTGTAGAAAGAAAAAGGCCAACCTAGCTCAGATTAAGAAGGATGAGTCTCCCAATGACTACCAAGTGTCTTTGTGATTATTTAAATTGTAATGGCCAATGCTGAGCCACCTTGTAGTCCCAGCACCACTTGCAAGCTGGTTTGCCAAACCAAAAAAGTCTTTGGTAAGTCATGGATTGGTGGATTCCATGTTTGGATTGATGATCCTGATATGATCTCAGACTAGCCACTTCCTACTCCTCACCTCTCCTTTCCTATCCCTAGAGCAAAAGCTCAGGCATATGCACTCAAGCTGTGGGATCTCCACTTGAGTACCCACTCCATCTCCAATTACTTGTTAACTGGCAATCCTATCCTCATTGAGTACTCTGACAGCTCCAAGGAATGCCCTCAGATAACCACTTCAGTGGTTCCATCCCTGTTCTTGGGGAATAAGGGGTTGCCCAATGGAGACATTGAGATGGCCCCAGCTGAGCAACATTGGATGTATCATTCTGCAACCTGCTGCTGCATATACTGTCTGGGTGAGGAGGAGTCTACAGACTATGGCAAGGATCATACATATGTCAGGAGAGCAACACAATCACCTTTTCCAGAGGATGATGATCAGGCTGCAGAGTATGTGCTTCCCTTGATCTCTCTCACACATACTAACCATTCCCAGGCCCTCATCACAGATTCAAATGTAATCACCAAGATCAACCAATGGATATGGACTGAATGGGATATATACAATGTAAATAGTGCTACTGCCTGTACCACCAAGCAGGATATTTTTAATAGAGCACTAATTTCATCATGCCTATTGTATGAAAACTTGAGTAGCCTAAGTTATAACTTGGTGAACTCTGGATTGAAAAGGTTTCCAGTAGAGTAGCTTCTAGATTCAGGAGCCAGTGCTCACTTCACTGTGCATCATGAAGACTTTGTCACCTTCAAGTGTGGGAATTTTGGTCAGATGATGACAGCCAATTCCACAGCCTTCCTGTGTATTACAGGATGGGGAATTGTGATTTTAGAGCACAGCATTGATGATGCAGGAACAAACCAGATACATCACACTAAACTGTGGCTGGTATTCTATTGTGAAGGAATAAGCCATTGACTGATATTGTCAGGATAACTTCACATGTCTGGATTGATGTTGCAGGCTGATAGGTTTGGCACCAAGTTCTATGATGATCATGGCAATGTCATCCTACAGTCTAGGACAAAAGGCTGTGGGGGCACTTTACAAGTAGTAGATTCTTGCATCTGTTGATCAGCTGAGGATGCAACTGCTGCTGAAGAGTCTAAGGACTATGAAACTTGGCATCAATGTCTAGGTCATCCCAGTGACACTGCATTGAAAAAATTCTTTGAGAACACCACACAAGTTCCAAGAATAGCCATTCTGCAAAACAAGGGTATTTGTGATGGGTGCATTAAAGGTAAAATGACAGCACTATCACATCCTGCTTCAGAATCCCAAGCATCAGCAGTTCTTGAATGAGTTCATTCTGACCTGTTTGAACTTCCTATCACATCATACCACAAATATACATGGTGTCTATTAGTGCTTGATGACTATTCTAGTCTTGCATCATGTGTATTTCTCTCTACACAATCTCAGGCTGCCCAAAAGCTTTAAGACCTGATCATGAACCTTTAGACCCTTTTGGGAAAGAAGTTAAAGTTCTTACATACAGATTGTGGAGAAGAATACACTTCAGTATTGCTAAAAATGTGGCTTGATGAAAATGGTATCATACATGAGGTCAGCGCTCCTCACTTGCACCAACAAAATGGTTGTGTGGAACATCTGAATTGAACACTCCATGAGAAATCTCAGGCATTATGCCTTCAAGCTTGTCTTCCAGACAGCTGGTAGGAGTTTTCAATAGCTTATGCCACTGCACTGTATAACCATATGCTGATGCAACAATTGAGGTGGAAGACACCATTCAAGTTATTCAATGGAACAGTGCCAGACATGTTGAAATATAAAGTCTTTGGCTGTGGTGCTTACATGTTTTTGCCCAATGAGATCCAGAAGGATAAGCTCTCTGCACAAAGTGAACTGATGGTTTTCCTAGGCTTCAATTCAGGAAACTGGATCATCCGTTCATGAGGATTGAAGGAAATCACAATGTTCTCTTCTACTCTGCCAAAGCCAGCTTTGATGAGAATTATTTCCTAAAGTGTAAAGACTCTATGCCAAGCAGTAGTACAAAACCTGGAGAGGTAATCCCACCTGAAACCAACAGGTGAGATTACCTCTCCAGGTTTTTTAATCCAAATAACCCTGACCAACAAAACATCTGTAAGTTCACCATCATCAACTTCCATATCCACCACACACTCTCTGATATGACCAACACAGGCTCTTGGCTTCTGCCCAACTATACAGTGCACCACTGCTGCCTGCTCCGCTTTCAGCCTAGATGAGAACCCAACCACCTTCCCTACCCCTGTACCTGATGTTCCACCTGAAGCTCCCCTGTACGAATGCCCTGATCAAAAACAAGGGTTATACAGTCACGTACGTGCTCTCAAGCTCTAGCCCATGAGTCCACAATCTCTCCTGGATTCATGACTCAGATTTTGAGGTTACCGTCATACCTTACTCTGTTGACTGACCGATATCTTCATACACCTAGGTTCTGTCCAGATGGCGAGTTCCAGCGCAACAAACCCAATCCCGGTTACTATCCATCCACATACAGACTCCAGCAAATGCCTTGACGTTCGCGGGGCAAAATTCTCAAATGGCAACCCCGTCCAGATGTTCATTTGTCCATTCTGTTTCCCAATCTAAGACCCCCCTTCTAATTGGTATGCTGCATAGCTATGACCACAACGATACTCCTGCTCAACAGTGGGTCCTTCAGCGCGGATCAACCAAAGTCAAGGTAAGTGGAACGAACTTTTTTGCTTGGATGCCGGATCGAGTAAGTCCGAGGACCTATCATCCCCCCCTCCATCACTTAGATGCTCACGCCCCTCGAAGCACACGGGAATGGTATTGGAATGAAGATCTGGGCAATGCTACGATAACCTCCCCGCTCAACAGTGGTACTACACCGATGACAAGCGTCTCGCCCTTGACAGCCAAGGTTACGATTATTTCTGTCGTTTACAAATCGTTGATCGTTAATGCTTGGTGCAGGATTGTGCTTGGACTTGACAAATGCCGTCACGGTGAATTCGAACCAAGTTCAGACTCGGCAGCGTACAGACGAGAACATCAACCAGATCTGGTGCTGGTGAACTGACTTGTTGTGGAGAGCGCTAGGTGTCGGACTTGAATGAATGCTTGAAGTTCCTCGAGAGAATGAATATAAATAGCTTGAGGATTTCTCTCGGCAAGGCCAATCGTACGTGAGCACATGTAGATGTAACATTAGACAAACAGTTGCTCACTGCATCCTAGTAGTATCAGGCGAGTACCTAGCAATGAGTTGCTGATCAACGTTTATGTCATCCGCAGAAAACGATCTTAGACATGCATCATTGAGCGACACGCTTCCAATCATTGCCTAAGGGAGGACGCAAAGGTAGGTCTCACTGCCACCCCGCCAAGACCTCAGATGCAAAGAAACTTGGACTCGCAAAGGCATAAAAGACCTCGGAAAGGGGTCGTATCTCATCAGTCAAACACATATTTGGTAGCTCAGCTCCTCAATATTTTCATCATCGTGTAATCCAAGCTCTCCGTGCTTTCGTTTTCGCTTCCGTGGTTACCACCGCACGCGTCGGAGAGTACGGATGATAGTCCACATTTCGTTGTGAAGCAAACTTTTTCTTTTTTTTCAAAGAGCGCTGCTCGAGTGGTTTGCTACGAGAACAGAATTTCAGCTTCAGTTTCATGCATGCCCGAGACGAAGCTAAGCCATCGCGACGGGCTACACCCCCGTCTACCTCCCTCTTCAAGCTATTTTTCAGAAAATATATATTGACAAATAGTCTGGTTTACGAGTTTGTTGCCCTAAGTAGTCTCTCTAAACATGATCGCCACGTCTGATGCAAAAATCACCGTACGGGGCAACACTCAACGCAACACCGAATCTGGACCCACACAAGTCTATAAAATCAACTCTTTATTGTTTGGCCTCAAACCCACGCTTGTCATCCCCGGATCCCACCAATTGATGGGTCCCTTCACAGTCCCTTCACTCCCCCCCACCCTTGCAATTTCACACCTTAGCGCTCAGGGCCACCCCACTTAGTGTCGCCGTTGCCACGTCGTCGTTGGTTGCTGTGTTGATTTTTTTTCCTTCCATCTTTCTCCCAACACCCAGCGGCTCCACTCCCACTCCAAAAACCATCGAATACTTCTAAACGTCGACAGGTCCGAACGAGTCAGTGTGAGTCCCCTCTCTCTCTCTTCCTTCGACTTCCCAGCGCTTAACCATGTCGTCTGACCCTTCGCAGCATCCACTTTGGAGAAGGCTCCCACCTTCATTCCCCACATCGCACTCGCGCTCACCCAATTTTACCCCGCCCAGCACCCACCACTCATTTACCATCATCCACCCCCCCCCCCCACCCACTCCCAGAAAACTCCAACACCAACCAACCACCCTCTCCTCCCTCACACAATGCCCCCCTACTTCGCCGCAGGCTACACAATCACCTCCTCCCAAGTCTTCGACCTAGTCTACCACCTCACCGGAAAATCCTACAAACGCGACGAATACGACCTAGCCCTCGACTTCCTCTACGACGACCTCCTCAACAAATACGGCGTCGACATGCACGACATCAACGACACCGTAGAACCCACCATCCTCATCGTCTGCTTAGAATCCGATTCCCCGATTCCCACACGCGAACTCCTCAACAACAAAACCGCCGCCAACATCCGATCCTATCTCGACCGCGCAGGTCTCAAGCCGTACAAATCCCACTCGGCTAGCTGGAAACATTATCCGGGTTAAGGGACGGGACTCTGGTTTATCGGAAGGTTGATCTCTTGTCTCTGCTGTTGCTGTTGTTGCATTCGTTTCGCCTATGCTATGCTACCTGCTTTTTCTCGTTCGTATAATGTTGCACATCTCCCTGTTCTCTGGTGTCGATAATATTTCTATCTTTTGTTTGTCCGGGAGGAAGAAGGAAGGAAAGGGGAAGGCGAAGAAAAGTTGGAGGCCGTTCTTTCGGGTTATTGGTCACAGTTTTATCTGCTCCATTCCATTTAACAAAAGGACTAAAGTGATACAAAAGTTCAGTTTCAATTCCTCGATTCCAGATCCCGCTAGTGTTCCGTCTCTTCCCATGTTCTGCCAACAGTCTTGACCAAATCCGCTTCCGTGACCTTTTTCCCACTCGAGAAGTACCCTGCAGCGATCTTGGCGTCAATCTCCACACGCGAATCAGGAGGAATCAGATGATCTATGGCATAGTCGGCTATCGTCAGCTTTTATCTCCGGCACAACAGAATCCAAATATTCGTACCAGGGATATCATATCGCGTCAGGATGGGTATTCCGCTCTTGACGATGGCGTCGTATTTCCTGGTAAACTTAGATCTGGCCCCTTACTCGCTGTTAAAGGTCACTCACATGTCACTCATGCTGACCATGCGATCCACTTTCTTGATCCCCAACCAGTGAAGGATGTCAGGCATGAGTGCTTGGAATCGCATGTCCTTGACGCCTGCAATCATCTCTGTGGACTTGAAGTACCGGTCAGCCGAGTCGCCACCACGTTTACGCAAGTTATAGACAAGATATCTTGTCAAATCCTAACGGTTAACGCCTGGACCACAAGTGGCAGTTGAAATTGACATACTTGGTCACTTCGCCCAATGCTCGTCCTTCCTTTCTAAAGTACACCACGACACCGACACCGCCATTCTGTGCGCCTCTGATACACTCCTCGATGGCATAGACGAGGTACGGCTTGCAGGTACAGATGTCAGAGCCAAAAACGTCGGATCCATTACCTACATGCACCTTTAGTCGTGAAGGGTTACGACGGTAATCACAACACGTACATTCATCGTGGACACGCAAAGTCAATACTTTACTTTCGTCGGAAAGATACGCAGGATTGCCAACTATATTTGGGCAGATTACTCAGGGAGTACGATGAATCACTGGAGGCACTTACAGACGTATACAGTGAGATTTCCAATAGGTGGAAGGAAGACCTTGATATCCGGTCTCGTGATCAACTCAGGGTACATTCCTCCAGTATCTTCGAACAGCGCACGACGCAATAAGGTCTCGGAGCTAAGAATAACAATTATAAGCCTGATTTGGGTATTAGTCAAAGGCACTTACATCCCAAACCTCTCTGCCACTCCCGGTAGGTACCAGACTGGCTCAACAGCAGCCTTGCTGACAAAGACCTCAACTCCATTATCCTCCGTGCTATCAGTCCCATCTTCATTCTTCAGTGGTGGGCTCTTCAAGACCAGGTGTCCATCAACCTGAATATTGCCCTTCCTTGCAGCTTCATCCAACTCACTCATCTTCAAGTGTGCTTTGGTGACAGCAATGCTTGGCCGGATGTCCAACCCCGTGTCCATCTCCTTTTTGAACACGGTCTGGACCAGGTGACCCCACGGATCAAAAGATACAATCTTCTTGGGGTCGAACCATCCGGGTTGGGGCGGGAAATTGACGGGAGGCTCAGTCATGGTATAATCGGGTTTATGGGTTGGGGATAGCGAGCCCATGGCAATTGACAAGGCGCGATAGATCGAATAAGATCCAGAGTGAGCGCCGATAGCATTACGTTGCTTGATAGATGATTGAAGGCGAGAGCAAACAACTGGACCTCGTTCCTCGGGCGTGGTTGCGCCCCAGTTAAGGGGATGAGGCTTGATGCCATGTTGGTCGGGGTATGCTACCAAAGATGTCAGCCTGGGATATACCAGTGTCAAAGATCACGAACTGGTAAGGTTAACTCGACCGGGGTATAACAACTTCTCGCGTTCCTTATCACTCAAACCACTTGGCAGCGTCTGTGGCGGTCCATATGTACTCCCCGCAAGAGGGATGTTGGCGAGGGGCGAGACGAGTTCTTTCTCGTTACCTCTGTCTGACTTATCGGAGATGGACTGCGATCTGGATATAGGCTTTGGCTCGAGTGGCGTGCTGCTTGGTTTACCAGTCAAAGCATCGAGCTGGGTGTGATAAGGTCAATGATATGCTCATGTCCTTGGATAGGGTAGGTAAAAAGGTACCTTGGCCTGCATTGCCTGCTGGCTAACCTGCATGGCTTCGAGCTGGGCCAGTATCTGTGTGAGGACGGCATCTGTGGCTGGCATGGTGGTAGATGAAGACAAGGAGGGTTGGTCAAATCCAGATTCCATATCATGTATGCTGCTAACGCGGTCCTGCTCGTGACATCACGCGGACCCCCGTCACAATATCATTTAATCAACTCGACAAGTTCTCTTGTTCGGATGCTCGATACGCGCAGAGAGTGGTGGCAAAACAACCAGAGCTCCAATATTATCAATTGACAGCCTCCCACCACGGGGCGACCTGACTTCCGGCTCACTTGGATGGGCTCTACGCCCAAAATAAGAGGGCATAGCTAAGCGTCTCGTCCTCCCTGGCTTATCGCTCGCAATAATTCCGCAGAGCTACATCTACCGCGTACATCTGTGCTTTCTTTTCCAAACCAATGCCTAACTTTTTCTCCTCTATATTTTCCATTCTCCTTGCGGCCGACCAACGCGTTCTGGCTTGGTCAAACCGCCCCCAGCAGCCCCATAGAGCATCACCAGAGCCTCAAGATAAGATAAGAACGCTGTGCAGAGAGCCAATTCATCCTGTCGTCCAGGAGTTGCGCAGGATTATCGAAAAAGATGCAGATCTTTACACGGGATTCCATCAAATGTTCGAACAGATCCCGGACAAACCGAAATACCAAGTTGATCCCACTGGCAATCCGCACGTGAGCTCAATCATGTTCCGTTCTGCCGCCATTCGCTAATTCCTTGCAAGGTCTTCAACTACAAGCAAATGCTTGGAATGCTCGATACACTTCTCACCCGTTCTCCCGAGTTCGGTGACGGAGAGAAGGGCGAGTTAGTTCCTCCACCTTTCAATGCCATGCTCAACTCGCCTATGTGTACTGCTGCTGGCTTCCGCGTATTCCCGTACGACAAAGTCAACGCCCAAATCAAGAAAATTCTCGACGTTTGGTCCCAGTTCCTCTCCTCCCCGGATTCCCGTTACGTCCTCACCGAGGACGCTAAGGGGTGGTTCGGTCCATTCGCTATCCGATCTATGCCAAATTTTGCCGATACCTTTGAGTGCGATCCATCCTTGGACTACTACGGTTTTGCCTCTTGGGACGATTTCTTCACCAGGAGATTCCGTCCCGGATTCGGCCCGTCAGTGACCCCAAGGACGATTCCATCATCGTCAACGCCTGCGAGTCAGTCGCGTACAAAATCAGTTCCGATGTCCAAGGACATAGTACATTCTGGCTCAAAGGCGAAACGTACTCCTTACACCACATGTTCAACAACGACCCCTTAACCTCCCAATTTGTCGGAGGTACAGTATACCAAGCGTACCTCAGCACGCTCAACTACCACCACTGGCACTCCCGTTGATGGCATAATTATCAAAATCGTCCACGTTCCCGGGACATACTGCACTTGTCCTCCTCTGAGGGGTTTTGAGTCTGGATAACCAGACCCAGGAGCTCCCGGCTTCTCCCAGGCGTTCAGGACAAACCTAGCCACTCGTTTATTGATTTTCATCCAAGCTGATAATCCCGACATTGACCTCATGTGTTTCATCGCTATCGCAATGGTGGAGGTCTCTTCATGCGAAGCCACTGTGAACAAGGGGGAAAGGGTTAGGAAAGGGGATCAACTCGGAATGTTTCATTTTGGAGGCTCGACGCACTGTCTCGTGTTCCGCCCCGAGGCGAAAATAACGCTGAGCGACGTAGCTCAGAAATCTTTAAGAGACAAGAAAACGATGGTTGTATTGAATAGTGCCGTGGCTAGAGTTACTAACAGACGCTTCTAAATGTACCAGGTTCAATTTGTTTTGGCCTTTACGACCCAGACCGAACAAACACTATTCACTCTCCCACTGTATGGGCATTGGCTTTTTCTCACCAGTACCTGTTGTCTCCACGATTGTTTCTCGTCTCCTTTGTTTCTAGCATTGCTGAATGACGACGCGTTATTTTATGGCGCCTGCAATTCGCTCTCGTACAGGATCGCCCACGGTGTCGAGCTCCACAACCGTTTCTGGATCAAACGCGAAATGTACTCCTGTTGCCACACGTTCAACAATGACCCGGTCCGCTTGCCGCACAGTTCGTGGGGGGCACTGTGCACCATCGTTTCCTCAGCGCCTTCAGCCAAGGTAGGCGGCAAGTCGCGTAAACGGGGCCATCGTCAGGACAGTGCCTATCATACTACTTAACTTCTACCAGATTTATTTCCATCAGAGTGTTGTACGACCCATTTGTGAGATCGCAGGTTTCATGGTGGGCGGCGCCGCAAGGTCATTGATCTTCATAGAAGCCGAGAATCAACCCATCAGGTTATTGTGTTTCATCGTAGCTGGAATGGCAGAGGTGCCATCCTACAAAGTCAGCGTGAAGGTTGGGGATAGAGTAAGAAAAGGGGATGAGATTCGGGTGTTTCAAATCGAAGATTCGAGCCACTGTTTGGTGTTTCGCCTAGAGGAGAAGATTACGTTCGCATCAAGCATTACGAGAGCAGTAGGCGCCCATTCCTGTGGGATGCCTCTCCCGAGTGAGTCCTGATCCGCTAGTTCATCAAATTTTGTCTTTACGAATATGCGAAACTTAGAGTTGAGCTAATAATTTTGCTCATCGTCGCGTTAACGATTATCTAGAAATCACATATCCCAACTTTAAAAAACCCACAATCAATTAATGAATAGACCTCAGACATCACCTCCGGAATTGCGCTTGTTTACCCTTCCCGCTATAGTCACTACCTCCTTCACTATCACCATCCAGAATAGTCACGAGCCTCTTTAATAGCTTGCCCTGCAACTCAACAGTCGCACTAAGGTCAGCGATTTGTTTACTCAGTTCGGTCTGGTTTTGGGCTAGCTTCAAGTTTGAAAGATCCCTTCGACTGGGTTGTCCGATCGGCGTCGGCGAATTATAGCCGGCAAACGAGGCAGAAAGAGGATAACTTGGGCGGGTAGGATCATTCGCAGGAGAAGGAGCGTGATCTTCTTCCTCATCTTCTTCCTCTCCTCGGACCTGGAAAGTAGCAAGAGTTTAAAGCTTGTTAATCGCGACCAGAAAGGGCGGATACGAAGGAACGAACTTTGTTACTAGTCATTCGCTCCCAGACAAGGCTGAATTCACGTCCGAGAACAAAACTTGGGAGAGTAATGAGTAGTAGACCGCAGACAAGAATTGGGAGGGTAATGAGTCGTCCCAAAAAGGAGCGAGGAGTAATTTCTCCATAGCCAACAGTCGTTATCGCTGTAGTTGGGTGAGCAGATAAAGTAAGAGTGCCCAAATGAACCACTCACTGACTAAAACAAACCTGAGGATACTGGCTTAGGGGCGAGAAGGTAATCTGAATGGAGTATACTCACCAAGCAGCAGCTGGAATAGACTAGATGACGGGACTGATCTTAGAGCAGGAAATTGACGCGAAATAGGCTTAGAACATACTGTGAATTGACTTGGATCACCATCCGAATTGATGAATGTTTCTAGAGTCTCATCCCATGTTCCACGTTCTGCGAAATAGCTATGTGATGGAGTCAAATCAGACCAGGATTGTTGAAAGGACAGGCATACAGAAGAGTACTGAAAACAGTGAGGATCATAATTACGAAGAAGGCGATGGCGAGAAGAGCATGTTGGGATCTTCGCACAGAGAGATACATCACTTCAATCATTCTACCTCACAACTGTTATTGATGCTGCACCGGAGATAGAGGTTAGAGTACGTACAATAGGATGGTATGGTTGTATCTGAATGGACGGAAAACTCTAAGCAAGCGGAACATCCGTAGAATGGAGAAACGAAACAGAATAGACTGTGAAGCGATTAGCACACCTCTAATTGCAGAACCGATAGCTCACGGTATCTTGTTGGAGCATTAGCTCGATATAGTATGGCATAACCGAGAGCAAGTCGATGATCCCATAAAATGCTATATATTATGTAACCATCCGGTATGAGCAAACCGGCAGCGGGGACGGGTGTAAGAACAAAGGCTGACAGAATATCCATTTAAACAGGCTTGTCCACGTATTGCTCCATGCGACGCAGCGCGAGATGTACTCCACGGTAAAGAGAGCCACCAAGCTCGTTTCTATCCCAAACCAAATCCGAGTTGATATTGAGTGGAAAGCGGGCACTGTTTCAAGCACGGTGATGAGAGCAGAGATAACAATAAGGCCAGTCGTCACGGCATATACAAGAAATGCAGAAGGTGACGATGTTGGGCGTTCGAGGAGGGCAAAGAAATTGCGTTTCCATAGCGGATGGATGTTGTCGAGAACGCTATCCTCTCCGAAAGATGTGGATTGAGGGAAAAGTTCGTTGACATTTGATGGCGACGGTGGTCTGTATTCCTCTGTAAGAAACCGAGAGACTTCCGGATAGTTGGCCCGTATACGGGTGAGCTCTATGGATGTGTTACGGGACATGGCAGGTGAAGTGACCAAACAGCACTCATAACGTCCTCGGAGAAAGCCATGCATTCTCACGCTCACCAAGCTCAATCGGCATCCAGGTATCTGTCATCTCCCCATACATGAGAGTCCCGTCCTCATCGTGTCCTTCCAGTGCGGACTAGGGGCCATTTTATGCAAGGCGCCACGAACTTCTCACTTCCACTGTCCCTGTTTGAGGAAATCCCGCCGGAAATCATCAGTACCCCGAGGACAGTGCATCTCTTTTGCACAACTACTGGAGACGCTCTATAAAGCATCTATGAGCGTTCTACGACTCCGAAATAAATCCAATGCATGTTCCTTTACGCATAGTAATTAGCAATAGCCTCCTGCTCTCTCCAGTTATCCTTACTTTGCATGACCTGATGACTACAAGTACCAACCTATTCAAACGCCACAAGGTTCTTAGGGGTGCAACGGACCTTCGAATTCGCCGTCCCCCATTCGAGGCCATAGCGTCTACACCAGTGTCAGCATCTGCCCAGTAATGACATTGAGCGTGGCGCCACACAAACCGGTTTAGCCCACTCAATAATTCGGTCCGTCATGCTAGTTGAGAGACAATGGCCGTTGTGCGATTCAAACTGCGAGTGACACTAACATACAAACCTCTCAAATGATCGTGGACTTTTGCCTCATCCTCCCAGGGACCTCTAAAGTATGCATCACTCTATTGCTATTTTTTTCCAAACCACCGAACTGTGTGTAGATAATGGAGGGATGGACTCAATACTCAATTGCAGCCTGTGTGTTTGCAAAAACACCCTCGTAAACTACTAAGGGCATTCGCTAAGAGCTTCTAGGAGGACGTCTTGAAACAGTACCTCGCGAGTCATAGTCGAGGGTGCTTGCACTGGGGAAGAGTGCGGCGACCTCGTGCATTAGTCAGGTCGTCACCGCACAGTGCTATACTCAAGGTCCGTTCCCCTGCACACTACTGCCTCTTATCATCCTGAATGGCACTCTCTGGGCGGTTATTACAAGGCGTAGAGGATGGGTGGGCATTGTTCGTCGCTGGCATAAGACCTCTCTCAATCATAGGTAACCATCAGACTGAAGCGACAGTGGCCGTCCATCTCCTTCATTCCATTTGCTCATGGGAAGGCTAGAGCAAGTTTGGGGGGAACCTGTGAGTCCGAGAAGGTGTAAAATAATAGGGTCGTATGGTCAAGAGGGCAGTGACTTCAGCCACAAGAGGGGCACATCCACAGTATGGAGTACAACAACAGAAATTCCAGAAGGGTTTGAGCTACATATTTATGATAGGAGAGCGACAGTCGAGACTACAAAGGCAGTCTATCCTATGACGGATAGTAAAGCGAGGCAAGCGGCAGAGAGGAAAAGAAGAGTCCCCTGGACACATTTTGGAAGGTATAAAAGACCAACGATGGGCCTCTATCTCTCCAGTAAAACATATCCTTCGGTAGTTTAACGCCCCTCGCTATTTCGCTCAAGCAGACATTGAAATGGCGGTAATCGATTTAAGCCCGCAGGAAATACAGGTCTCCATAGCGTCCACGGTGTTCACTTAATGAGACATAACAAATATTAGCTATGTGTAGGCGTAAAATGAGCTCAATAGCTCTGCACGATCAAGCTAGAAATTGGCACTTGTGTCAAACAGGCTCTCAATTACACATTTGGGGGGGGGGGGTTTACCTTGTAGTTCAATGTGGCTAAAGATAGGTCTCGAGCCCCATCAGGTCGACGTCCCCTCATCATGGTCATCCTGCAACTCAAGCTCTCCGCTCCAGCATCCCGTCCCCACTGTTTTACTTTAATCCAACGCATGCAGTGAAAACACAACGAGCAGCTGGGTAGTCCGAACCAACGCCCATTGTTGTGACTGGGACATGCTGCATCGCGTCGGTGAGCATGGGAGCAAAGAACACTACATAAGCTCCTTGATGTCAGGGCGTTTACGGGGGATGCTGGGAGTGTTGCGAGTACTCCTCTCCCTTTTCGCCACAATTTGCGTTCATGGGACCCTCTGTTGCAGGAAGCAAAGCATCGACACAGAAACCATCCTCCAACCCTTCTTCCGCTTCCTCTTCAGCGTCCAAGCGAGAAAGCCTGAGTCAGTAGCACCAAAGGTTCATATCCCCATCTATAAGTAGACCCACATATTAATGATATAGCAGCCTATATGCTCTTTCCGGGTTTATGGCCCAAGGGATCTCCTTCTTCGAGCAGCTGAGGAGACATAATTCAGCATGGCCAACTGTACATGTCCTCATCCGCCACAACAACCAACATCTTGATGTTATAACATTCTTCCTCGCGTATGACCCAAAGGACCTCGTATGAAAGTCAAGGAAGAAGACGTGAGGCCACTCTCACCAACCACATATACCTCGCGTAACCGCCAATAAGGAAAGCTTTCGTAAGCCTCAAAAGCCCCATTTACATCTATATGTTGATTTAACCCCCACCTCATCGATTATTAACAGATTGATCGCCTAAAGCTCATTCGATGGAGGGTGTCCGACTTGACTCTTCATCCCATTATCCTTTACCCCGATGTTACCCGGTACCCGGAAGTCCGTGATTGAGGAGACCGACAGCCGGACGACCGACATGTAGAGAGCCAAGTGACATGCTGTGGTTATATGGTTCAGAGTGTGGGCAACACGACACTCCCGCAGACGGTTGCAAAGTCCACAGATGCTTCTTATGTTCTTGGCGCTGCAGCTTTCCTTTCACGAACCCGGACACAGAACGGTCCATCCCGCTTTTGGTCATCTATCTCATGCTATCTAGCTGGTCATGATCACCTGCATCATTATCTGGTTTGTGAAACGTATCTGCGATGATGAGGCTGTCTTGAAGGCGGGCCTTTGGGACTGGTTCAACGAGCTGGTTCTCCGGCCGCTATCCATGTTCTGAGGAAGGACGGAAACTTCTAATTATCATCGACGGACTGGATAAATGTCAAGGGGGAGGGAGGGACAAGGCGAGATTACAGTGCATCTTTAACGCTCTTTGACGCCCCGCACATCTCCCAGTCACCTCGATCGATCATATGTAGCGGACCAGAACCTCATCCCAAACGCCCATTCCGCAAAGCCATGTCCCACGACTTTCGTTGGGAGAAGAGCTTCTGATTGATGATCCTGCAGCGAAAAGTGACATTGATTCCCGTCTCGGGGACGATTTTGGAGAGATTGCAAAAGGGCATGGGAATAGCCTGTGGGAGAAGGGAATCTGGCCGCGTAAAGATACTTTCGACAAGATTGTGTCTCTTCAGACCTCGTCGTCTTTAATCAGGTTCATCGGTGAGCCCAGCTCTAACCCGGAAATCGCAGCTCGAAGCTGTGATCACCTCCATCTGTAGAGCCCCCATCAACCCCTAGAAATCCTCTCCTGCATCTTGGCATACTTTACTTCGACCTCCTTGAACGCTCGCAAGCGGATATCTCGCCAACAACTCTTCAGGTGCTTGGAACTTGCACAGTCTGTCCATCATTGCCGATGCTACATTCGACTCAGCTTCTCAAACTCGACTTGCACATACTTGATAACACTCTCATGTCTCTACACTCTGTCGTCGACTGGTGAAGGCATAATCGAGAAGCCTCTACGATATTACCACTGCCCCCTTCCAGATTTTCTCACAAATCCTAACCTCTCGGGGAGGGAGGTTTTCGCAGGACCCCGATGCACGCCGCACCCGTGAAGCCGGAGCATATCTTCGCGCACTTGGCCATACCAAAGTGTCCTACACCAAAACTTTAGTGTAGGATCCTAGGGCTTTCGAACAAGCGAGTGAATCCCTGCATTGCGTTCCAGTTGTCCCAGATGGCATAATGATATATTCAACGGAGGATGTTCACGGTCTGGAACTTTTTTGCGTTCTCTAGTCTTTGAATAGTCGAGATTTAGTTAGTCTTTATGCTTCGTACACACGTAAAGGTTAGAAGCCGCTGAACAATCGCGCCGCATTGTTGCCATCATCGTTTGACCATTCTTCGAGGGACTACGCATAGGAGTCTTCAGTCGTCCTGCCTAGGCACCAAGTTGGGACAGGGGAAGAATTTTCAATCATCAATCATAGGTCGGGTGGATGCTATCGGCAATGAACCTAGATGAGGCCGGAGCGCAACCAGAACTACCAGCTTCGTAATGGCCTGTGCCATGGGTTTCTGCCTCGAAGGGTGGGTAGGGCGATAGTAGCAGCAATATCTCTAGCATGGAATAATCGACAATTAATCGGATATCTTATAACAGGCCAATCACTGAAACCCTACACTCATCACAAAGTGACCTGCAAAATCAACACATCAATCCACCTCCCAAACTTAAACCCAACACTCTTCAAACACCCAACCCTCTCAAATCCCCAACGTCCATAAAACCTCTCCAACCCCAGTCCACCATCCCTCCCCTCCGTATCCAACGACATCACAGCTAACACCTGTCGTATTCTCCCCGTCCCATCAGACCTTTCCACGTCGGCCTCACTACTCGTAGTATCCCCACCCTGAATCGGGTCAGGCACGCGTGTTGTTCGCAGGGCGCTCATTAGCACATCCATCAGCACAGAACCCACACCAACAGAGTGATACTGGTGGTGAATATAAATCGAAATTTCGACGGTATGTCTGTACGCAGTATATGCCGGGCGGAACGGTAACGCATACGCATAACCTATTACTCTCCCACACCCCTCCGTCGGCTCCGACTCTACGATATTGCCATCGGTGTGCGTGTGCTCAGCAAAGTCGGAACCGAGTAGCGGGGGCGAAGAGGTCGCAGCAACGAGGAAGGGTAATCCACGACTTGTAGTATCTCTATACACGTTCTCATAGAAATCGACGTCGACCAGATCCAACCGGAAAGAAATGGCGGTATGCACAATGTAATGATTGAATATCGCAGGTAGGGAAGGTAGATCAGCGGGTGTGGCTGGGCGTGTGTGGAGTGGGAGTCTCGGTCTGGATGTGCTAGTTGCAGTGGCAGGAGATGCGAGAGAAAGGTTAGGGACAAAAGTGTTGGGATCAGCGTGATCGCGACCAGTGGTGCGAGTTGGACCTGGAGGAGCAGAGGTCATGTTGGTGGTCGAGTAGTGGAGAAACCAACTCCTAGGCGAAAAAAAAATAAGTCAAATCCCGGATCGTTTAACTTTTCTTTTTACGAACCGATACGGCTCAAGAACCAGTAGGATCCCACAAGCCCATCACCTCATTGCTAACTCAAACAAATGGGTGATGAACTTGTGGGATTATCACGGATAACGAATTTTATCTGTTATCTGTAATAGGGGGTCGCAAGAACAAAAGGATCGCCGATCAAGCTGAGCACGCCGAATGACAGCCGAGAGGAGCTCAAGTATCGACGTGGTGACATAAGCCGGTCCAAGCGTTCTGGGGAAATGCGGAGAAAAGAATTTGGAGGCACAGGCGACACCAACAGACTGAATCAAGCACTGAAGCTTCAGTCAGCAACAAGCATCCCGTTCCATCCATGTTTCTTCTAACACATTATCAGTAAAGTACATGGACTATCCCATCTCATCTCGAACGCCAATCTAACACTCTCAACACCACAAAACGCCCATTACCCCTAAATTAACCAAGGAGCCCATACAAAGGGGATCCGCAAATCCCTCAAACACCGAACCTAACCTTAATCAGTCAACCACACGCCTGATTGGAACACTTCAATGAGCCTAATTTTAGCTCGAAGCCCATTCATTCCATTCCTCCGCCACATGATGATGATTCAAACCATCCTCGACATCTGCCAAGAAACAGGGCTTGGCATGATCGTAAACTACGATTGATAATCAAGCACAAAGTTCGTTGGTTTTCGCTCATTCGTAAAAGGTGTTGTGTCCTTTCAAAGATGAAACAGTGAATAAACCGTAATAGTACATACAACGTTTTCGAAATCAAACGCGAGGTGCTAAGCGAGAGTCCACGAGTAAAAAAAAAAATGGGGCCGAGGAGTTGGAGTTGAACTAAACCGGAAATAGGGGAAAGAGGGTCGAGGAATCGGAAAGGGCATGTGGCGATGACGATGGAGAACGAGGAGCGTGTCGGAGATAAAAGAACGAGGGAAGGAGGGGTCGTATATAGTCATAAAGTGTCGTGCGCAGGTCGTCAATGGTGTTATTTCCCCAAGGCGGAGGAAAGGGAAGAAACAATGAAGGTTCGGAAGGGTCTTGGGTTCGGAAATCAGGTAAACGTATGCACATGCACTGGTGGTGCACCCCCTAAAGAACGAGGCACGAGACCCAGTGCCACCTGGCACCAGGGTCTGCCGCACTACAAGCGTTGCAAACATGTCAACATGTTATGCTCTTCAGCCAGTGCTGTATACGAGGCAGGAAAGAAGGAACAGGAAAAGGCAAGACCAGACGGTAACCGAATCAATTAGCAAGGAATGGCACTGTCCGGCATGGCATCGTTAAGAAGCGAGAAGTGCATAGAATAGCAACGTAAGCCCCATGACACTCGCTAAGCGACTGAGGACCTCGAGGGTTGATGAGCCGGGGTCAAGAAGGGGATAGGGGGATGACGACTGCGACGGAGCTTGTGCAGCTGGGGGTGTGACGAGAGGAGATGATGAGTGTGAGCGGGAGAAGGAATGAGTGAAACTTAGAGCGTATGCGAGCCAGTGTTGTTGTCCTTGTCCATCATCAGCATCAAGCGATTCTTCGGGCGCGGGCGATAAGCCAAGGACCGATGAGTCTATGGAGGAGGTGAATGAAGAGGTTGAAGTACGAGAATGTTTGGATGTGGATGTAGACGTAGATGAGGACTGTGAGCGGCCTCGTGTCGCTGGGGTGTCGTTGGGCATCATGCCAAAACTGGGGTCGGACCAAGTAATGGTCGCGGCATCGCGTGACGTGGACGTTGCTGTGGGTTTCGGTCGGTTGGGGACAGGCTTGGATATCAGAGTGGGGGAGGCAAGGGAGAGGATGTTGGTAGTGGAGCAGGGTGCACTGCAGGAGGGACACCGACCATCTGAGGATGGGCCATGTAACCACTAGACCACCCATTAACAAAGGGGCAAAAAGGAGAGACAAGGAAAGATACACGCACATCCGTGATATGCTCCAAGCAGAAGATCTTTCCACAACATAGAGTGCGTGAGGGCTGGACGGCATATTCAAAACTGAAAAGGTAGACCTAAGTTAAGATGAGATGTGGCGACGATAAAAGGACGGACCAGATGCCACAGTCACGATCTACACCTTCGCGTTTGCGCTGGGCCCTCGGGGACAATAGTTTACGCCTGGAGAAGACGCGTGGAGGCGGAGTGGGGATCCTGTCGTCGAAGGAGAAGTTGGAGGCTGGGGACTCTGCACCGAGGTTGAGCGAGTACTCTGGGTGCTCGTCAATGCTGTCTAAACGCAAACGAAGACGGGGGCGAGGACGAGGCATAAGCAAAGGGTTTTTTGGTGAGAACAATAATGTATACCAGAGTCACCAAAGTGGTCCAACCATTGTTCCACAAAGTCTTGGTGTGGAATGGTCAACGGGGGGAGACTGGGCCGTGGACGAGGCATGCAGAAGAGGAACAGATATTATTTAATTATTTATCTACTTCATAAACCTAACCTTTCAGGAAACTCTTCTCACGGTGCAAACCTTGTAACCACGTGGGGTAACACCATCACCTAAATCAAAGGTCATGCTAACCATGATTGCTTTGGTATCCTCCCCGATCAGAAAACAGCAGTCCTTCTCTCCAGCCTCGTTGTGTCTCTATCTACAGAACCTTGAGTGAACCAAAAACCCTTGAACAAACACACACGAAAAGTGGAGTCTAAAGAATAATGTTCCTTTTATTGTTCTTCTCTATCTGAGAACAAATAACTAGTAGATCCAAGCAAAACATCAACATGGACACACCCGTACGCCCAGCCATCGCACAAAATAACGAATAGCAATGCTGGTATCTTGCCCTCGACAAATTGCAAACGGCTAAAGTTGAAATCAAAGATGAGATCGAACAGGGGGTGGTTACCAAGATCTTCAATATTCGTGCATGCCGTCCAGACGTGATGCGCAGCATAGGTGAGTAAACGATGGACAAGAGAAAGTTTGCGTGCTTTCCAAGACAAATTTTTGGCGTAAAGTACTTTGGTTTATGGACAGAACGCAAAGGACTGTGAGCGAGAAGGGTTCTTCAAAAACTCAACCAAAGAGGAGTGGAAGAAGTGCAAATGGTCCACGGATGCTTTGTCAACCGAAGAAGCGTGAATAACAGAATGGACTCTTCGGAGAGCTGCGTAAAAATTCAAGCTAGATGCAATGCTTGAATCTTGAATCAAATCCACAACAATTTTCAGTTGCGGCTTGGGCATACCAAGATCCAGGTCGTCGATGAATCTAATAATCATAGACGCGTAGATGAAAAGACCCGAGGCAGCACGAACGATTATGGCTAATATCATTCTCCTGCGGAGATCTCCCCTGATTCCATTGTGGAGATCATAGATCGGTTGCACACGAAACAGCAACCGATCTTCGCTCTTACTAACTGAGTTGGACCCACAAGGCCAGCCTCTGCCACTCACGCCACCCCGAGTCCCCCCGCGACTGACGGACGCAGTCGCACACTATTGATCGTTGAACCGCCGCCCCGCCTCTTCACCATCGCCGCGAGTGGGTGTCAATGATCCGCCTGAACCCATCCCGGATATCTCTGCCATCCATTGTTACGACCTCCCACCGGCAGCGAATTCCCAACTCCTTCAGAATCGTCTGCTGGAGATGGGGTCGGGGACGACTACAAATCATCCAGCGGAGTGGACGAGTCCACGCAAACGCTCGATAATAGGCTTTCGGAATTACGTGGCGAGGTCCTTTCTCAGCAGCCCCGTATCGGCCACCAGTTGCTCTGCAACACGGACACTGTACTGCGGGTCCTTGCCAACTGCCCGGGAAAGGTCACTGCCATGACCGGATTCGGAGAGGAAGAGGGCAGCGCCCAGGTTCCTCGATTCGTGAACAGATTGAAATCAGGCCGTGGTTGTGCGCAATCGCAACTAATGTTGTTCCCTATGAACAGGAAAAGGTGGACAGAGGAGTGAATGACATGTATGGAAGAAACTCGGACTCAGTAACAAATAGCATGTCCCAAACCCAAAGGTCCAAGGTCCAATACCATCTACGGGTCGGCCGCCCTGCAACTGTTGCGAACATGCCAACATTATATACTGCAAACTTGGTTCTTTGTGGATTCCAAGAGAAGAAGAGCGGGGAAACAGGGAGGTCCATGAATGAGTGACGAGCAGTGACATGCTAAACCTAGCACCAGCGAGAAATGAGCAAAGCATAGAATAAATACCGAGAGTTTATACACATAGTCAATTTCATTCACCAACACAACTACCATCACCTAACCGCTATTTTGTACACTAAGCCTTCATAACTGGTATCTCACCGAGTCTCAGCTTAGCAGCAGCAAACGGTACGAGTTTAACTTGGTCAACGCTCCCGCCGGCAACACAAGAGGCAGGGCTTTGGGGTGGTGCCGCAGCTGTGCTCTTATTCAGACCCCATTCAATCTCGCATGCTCTGGCTGTCATTGTAATCGGCTGGTTTCCAGTTTCCCATACATGGAACGGCAGTTTGCCCTCATTCGTAGCGAGTAGCGAGGCGGTCGAATCGTGAATAGCGAGGGTCGAAGGGTCTATCGCGAGTTGCCATGTAACTGTCGGAAGGAGGGTATTGTCTTGAGTGTGATTATCGGTCTAGCCCAATTCTCTTGAGTTAAGATTCACGGCGTAAATGAAACAGTGAAAACCTACGGGTGTTAAATATTGCGGCGGTGCGTTCGGGAACAGACGCTTGACGTCTCCGAGGGCTTGAGCACTCCTAAAAACTGGGTGAGAGGGGTAGCTGCTGAGAGCAGTCAGGACTAATACCTCAGTCCAGGAGCTGTTGTCTTGTTGAAGGCGAGTTCCACAGCAAAATTTAAAGGTCCTCTTGTAATGGCGACGGCACCATTCGTTCTTGTTTCAGTCTGAAGCGGCATATTCAGATTGATCCTGATCCTGTTTGTCCCAGCTTTCAACTGCGGAGGGGCTTAACCACATACTGTACTGTTGTTCGGGGGTGAAACATACCTGGACCGTTTGCAACGAAGTCTGCGGGGGAGGATTTAATACCGCGGCTTCTGCGCCATTAACCGAGATGGTGCTCTGCGGACTACCTTGCGCCCAATCAGGGACTCGGATCTTGAACGGGAAGTCTTTCTTGGAGGTGACAGTATAATTGAGTACCGAGCCAAAGGGATACAACGTGTCCACAGTCACTATAGCATTGCGCATAAGGTGGATTCAGTAATAAGTTGCTGCGCCCAAAACACACCTTTGACTTGGTTTGATCCAACCATTCCAGAGAATGTTGCAGGTCCCAAGAAGGCGTGAACCAGGGAGTCGTCTGACTTATCCATGAAGAAGGAATTTGCCCAAAACTTCGGATAAGCCTGAGGATGGTTGACAGTACAACATGGATAGTTCCTATTTAGTTGACAGCCAATTAGTCGCGTTATAAGGAGGTGGACATATGCATCGTCGACATACGGTTCAAATCCAAACACATTTGAATTAGGACCGTTGTTGACCCAAGGCGGAGGATCCATAACTTGTGCCCAGATTTGGTTGACTAGGGGGAAACGGAGAGCGTTAGCCATTCGGAATAACCGATGCACCTTGAGATACCTTGTTGGTCGTATTGGTGAGCTGTTCGGCTTCGGTTAGCACATTATCGCAACCACACAACGTAGTCTGGGGTGACTCACACCACCAGTCAGGCATGATCGCAGCGGGCAATGCGTTATATGCTAGGTGCAAGTTTGTTTGAAACATGAAACAGGCGAAAGGGATGAGGGCTAACCTAGCTTCTCCGCATGGTCGGCAAGTGAGTTGTTTCCGAAAATTTGGTATATGGTAGCCATGGAGAAGATCTGTTCTCTACAGAATAACGTGAACACTCAAGAATAATAAAAACCATCAAATATAAACTTACACGACGGCACAAAGTTCAGTTCCTCGCGAAGGGTCGAGTCCAGCAATGTGCTCATCAGCAGAAAAGGTACCTGTGAGTAAGGTATGCGTTATTAGTTGATGCAAGGTAAATCAGAAATCGGGATGTACCAGATGCACGACCATGATACTTGTATAGCATGTCAATCCTATCAAAGGTGTTCTGCACATCAGTCGGGTCACCCGTGAAGCGCCAGGCCAAAGCCTCCGACTTCAATGCTAAACAGTAACACATGAGCATCATCATACAAGTCAACGGGACGGAGCAAACCTTCAGCAGTGTTAACTCCGTGACTGAGGGGAGGCCAATTATTAGGTTTTTGTGGAGTGCGATATGCTGGTTGGCGTACGTTTGCATGTTCAGCTGTGTCACCGCCGTCTTTGGGAATATAGCATCAGTGAACCAGTTGTTCTTCCAGGAAAAGCCTGTGTCGCGAACAAGCTGCATCGTTTCGAGGAGCATTGATTCTTTGCCTGAGCGGATGCAGGTCAGTAAATAGGGTAAATGAAGGGGGGCCATGAATGGAGTCAAGATTACCTCGAGGATCGTGGTCATAAAGCCACTCGAGGGAATATATGAGCTGAGGTCAGGGATAAGTATGGCACATGCAGGGGTTAGACATGCCACGCACTTCCTCCCATCTGACGAACTGATAATCGAATTGGAACCCCATGCTGGGATCTCCCTGTTGGCCCGTAGTCCATGTGGTATGTACCAGATCGACAAATCGGTGCATAGCGTCAAGGATCCGAGTGGTTTGTGTAGGGTCTGCCTCCGCGTATTGCTGAAAGCCGTCAGCAAGAGCAGAAGTCATTATAACGCCAGCTTACGATCAAACCGAGGAGAATGAGATAACGAGGCCACACGAGCCTCGGGATGGTTGCGTTCGGAACAAAGGGTTCAGGGCCAATCCACCCATCTGCACCTTGATGGTCCAAAGTCCAATCCAGGAACGAGCGAACCTGGCCAATAAGGCGCTTGTCGTTGAGTTGGAAAGCGAGGGAGACCATGCCATTGCTGAAGCATTTTCAACATGTGCTCGACGGGGGATACTCAATGTACGCACAACCAATATGGCGCAGCTTCGTGCATGTCGCTATACTCAATGGAACCCCCCTCGACCCAAATTGAGCCATTTACACTGAGGGATGTCGGACTTGAAGTATGTGGACTAGATAGCCATTCCACTCACTAACTATCAAAATCACGAAGGTGACCAGCAAGACCATCTGCCTGGATGCGTGCTTGATCAAGAGCCCAACCAGCAGGTTTAACTGAGCCAGTAGGTACGCGATCAAACCGTGGATCAAGAACTGGCGCACGGCAGGTCAGGAGATATATGTACGGACCACAGGCACTGGCAAAAAAGGGCTTACGGTTGGAGAGGCCGGCTGCCGCCGATCCAAAGAGCAGAGCAAACCCGCAGAAACCACGGAATAACATGAGTGTGCAGGAACAGAAGCAGTTAAGCTCGTTAGTTGTTGAAGGGATCATCTTGACAATTTATAGAGCTTTGAGAAAGAGAGCGGTCCGTTTCCGCGAAGCTCTGAGGCAGCGGTCCGCTGGGAGATAGACATTATCTTCGCTCAAAAGCAAGTCAGATGATGGGCCAGCTGATTGGATCTGTGAAGGTAGAACAGCTTCTACGACTCCACCTTCCGCTGAAATACCCAGGCTGATGGCAAGTTGTCCCATTTTTACGATTGGAAACGGTGGCCATCAAAAGTGGTAACATCTGATAAGCGACTATGTCGATGCTCCTCCCTTCATTTCTAACAGTGATAGACGCAAGAGCCGATAATTGTCATAGAATGACAAAGCAGAAACGACAATACGGAATGATTGGAAGAAGCACAATGAAGAAATCAAGTGAGGAGGTGACCTGTTTGTTTGTTAGTATTTTCCAGCACTTCTTCGACGGCCTGAGGCACATTAACCTTTCCCACCAGCATGCTCCTGATGCATTTGTGGTACTTTATGCCTCAAGGCAACGATTTTGCAGCTTAATCATCAATACCATTCACCAAGCCCGAGGAGAGTCGATGTTATCCTCCGTTCGAAACGCAAAGCCTCTGTGCTGACTGATATGTTGCTCCTCACTCCCTACCTGACTAATTTGCTGACTCAGGACTTCCCCACTAGTAGGCAGAGCTGGCTTCAGGGACAAGACATATAGCCAAGGAATCCTTCGAGAACCTTGATCTCATCCCCCTCACCTTGACTTTATTGCACACAATGTCTGCTCTCAACGGTTGGCATCCCGGAGAACGCAGCATTCAACAGAAACTAGGTTTCGCGGACAAAGTCACAACCCAATACACCGCAATTCAGGGGGACCTTCCTCCTGAGCATGCTCAATTCTACGAGACATGCTTACCATTTATTCCAGTAACCACTCTCGATGGACTCGGAAGGCCATGGGGATCCATACTCGCAGCAGGGAATGGAGAAAAGGGCTTCGTGCAAAACAGGCACTATACCCAGCTGGACGTGAAATTCAAGTTGTTGGAAGGCGACCCCTTGGAAGAGAACCTTCGGCGATTCGACGAAGAGAGGGGCATGTTGATTGCTGGCATCGGCGTGGAGTTTCCGACAAGGCGAAGAAACAAGTTTGCTGGCGTAATTTCTAAGTTGAGTAGGAGGGAAGATCACAATGTGGAGATGGTGTTACTTGTCAATGAAGCCATCGGGTATGTAATTTGTCACAACTACACATGCTGAAATCTGAACGATGAACTCAGTAATTGTCCGAAATATATCAACGTTCGTGACCTTGAGCCCAGAACCGACCGACATCCGAAGATCGTTCATAAGCACCCCTCACTTTCGCTTGAAGACAGACTGCCAGATGATGTTATCCAATTTATCCTATCCTGTGACACTGTTTTCCTGGGCACATCATATGTTCCGAAACCCGAAGATGCTGAGAGGTATCCCTCACACGTTGGAATGAATCATCGCGGGGGGCTTGTAGGATTTATCCGGGTCAGGAACGACGGTCGTACAGTCGTGCTACCTGACTATTCTGGTGAGGATTAAAAGCTTCTTTCGTTTGCCTACATTCAATAATACGCATCATCTAGGAAATCGATTTATGACGTCATTGGGAAATATCGAATGCACTCCCCTTGCTTCACTTACATTTGTCAATTTCACGACGGGCGACGTTCTTTACTTGACTGGCGAAGCCAAGAACCTTGTCGGTCCTGAAGCTCAGGCCCTCATGCCCTTCCAAAATGCTCTCACAACAATTCATACCACGGGCTTCGTTTTTGTGAGCGACGCGCTCCCCGTACGGCAAAAAGCAGGCACACAAAATCACGTTAGCCCATATAGTCCTCCAGTACGCCTCCTCGCCGAAGAAGCTTCCATGAATCTTTTCCAAGGTGATGACAGACCGGAAGCTGTACTCACTCGAATCACGCTACACGACCCTCAGATCGCAACTTTCACCTGGGAGTCATCCAAAGATCTCACTATAACTCCGGGTCAGGCTATTATTCTTGACTGTGCGCCGTTCCTTGGCGCACGCCAGTACCAACACATGTGTCCTCTCAATCCCACCTCCGTCAATGACGACCGTATCCGCACTTGGACTGTATCCTCATCCTCTACCACACCCACCCGCAGTTTCTCAATAACACTCCGATACAAACCCGGTGGAGCATTGACAACGGCTTTCTTCAGCATTGCGCAGAAATTACAGCAGTTCCGGAGTGAATTACTACAGGACGCGCGATCCCTCCAACTTACGCTCAAAATCGCAGGTATCACAGGACACTTTACCCTCCCTCCCCCTCTCCCATCCCCAACTCGCCGACGAGATTTGGTCTGGTTCGCAGGCGGAATTGGCCTCACACCCTTCCTCAGCATGCTTGACTCTCTACGGGAAACTGTCAAGGACGAGGAAATCAACATTCGCTTCTTCCTGTCCACGCGAGTACCCAACATTCTCCTTCCACTCGTCCTCAGGACCTATCTTGGGAATGAACCAAACCACGACTCGCTCCCTCCATCCGCACCTAATCCTAATATCCACCTTCGCATTGATGTATTTGATTCACAACGCGAGCCTGCAAGGGACATCGAGGCTCCTAACAACGTTGTGCTGCAGCAACATGCTCGAAGGCTGGACCCCACTTCCCTCGGAACATATAAAGCAGATATAGCTGGGAAGGATGTGTATGTCTGTGGACCGGAAGATTACATGCAGATGGTTGTTGGGACGTTAACGAAACTAGGAGTTCAGTCTGATCGCATTCGGACGGAGGGATTTTCTTATTAATCATATATATCAATCATACGTAGTGCATTGGCTTGTATCAACGGTTGGCACTGGGGAGACGGGGGAGTGGAAGCAGGGGCTCAGATTTCATTAGATGTGAAGGTGACTCGGGAACCCTCCTGATCTATGTAGTTCCTGTCCTCAATTAATAGACCGATTAGTGACTACCCCGTCACTCCTGGTCCTTATCTCAATTTTGTTTCAATAAGCCATACGCATCTGGACGAGAAGGCATCTCATAGCCCTTGGTAGTCTAACAGCAACGTAGGAATTTGGGGCATTTCAAAGACTGTATATTTCCGGGCGGAGAGCTAGCTCGTTGAGCAACAGGTCTCATAACAGGATTCGAGCGATCTTGAAACCAATCACCCAAGATCCAGCTCTCACATCCTTTCTCATCGATCTCATCAGTAATGCATCCTTTTTTTTTTTAACCAAGAGCCTCCCCTGGCCATTCCGGCATCATCCATCCTGGGCTCGACTTGCTGCCCTCTCTCGCATAGACACAACAAAGGTTTGTCACTAAAGTACTTAATCCCTAATCCATTCTGCAGAATGAGCATTAGCTAAAACGACACACCCAGTCAGCAGTGAAAGTCAGGTAGACAAGTAGCCACCCATGCTACATATTGCAGTCATCATCAAGTAAGATGATGGTGATTGGTTGGTTGTCTAGGTAGATAACAAACTTCATAGAGTGCCTGATGAGTCTATAAAGACAAAAGGGGCAGTCATCAAGGTTTTCCCTCGACACTGTTGTGCCAAGTAGTCCTGGTACTCATCATTGTCTTTTTATTGTACACCACACCCATAGCTGGACATGAATGCATTCATCTCACCTGCTGAATTGATCTCACATAGAGGTAGAGACATTGGTTCCAAGTTTGAAGATGCACAACCTTCGGAAACATAGAAGCATACAAGATGCTGCAGGGGTTCTATACCAAAAAGAAAGGAATCATGAGATAGACCCTGAATGAGAGTATGTACTGCTCAGACTCAGATCTCTCAGTAAGCCTCAACTTCAACATCTAGGCGGTGTATGAGAGCAAAATACAATACGTCCGACTGCCCATCGCTTGCCAGAACCCCTGTGCTCAACTCAATATCTCGTAGGATCTGATCAACATACTCTCCAGCACCCGACAGGTTTGAAACACGAGCACATGCAGCGTGGAGTGCCAGATAGCGTGGATCAGGGGGAGGATGAGTGGCCGGATTAGGACTGATGAATGATACCTGAGGGTATAGTCCTCTGAGCAGCCGGGGTTGGGGTGCAGCCAGTCGGTAATGGTCAGGAGGATCCTAGCAAACATCAGGATCAGTATGAGTGCCTGTACGCATCACACTGTTAGAACACACTGAGGGGACCCTCTCAAGCCAAATCTTCAAGTTGTCAAAAAGATTGTGGACATCGGGTGCTAAGGTGAGTGCATTTTCGAGGCGGTGCAAACCTGCACCATTGAGTTCCTTAATGGCATCGATCTGACCGAACCGGGACAGCACTGCTAGTGCAGACACTGCATATGCAGTCTATATCATAGGTAAATTCATAGATAAGGTGGGGAGAGAGGAGCGCCAAACACCTTTTTCTCAGTTTCAAGGTCTTCATTGGTGGACCGGTCGAAAATATGCGCTAGTTCTGTTGCTGTGACTGGTTGCGAGCCGTCATCTACCACCAGGTCCGCCTCAATGGAATTATTATCGAGTTTCCCAGAGAAAACACAGCGGTATCCATCGCGCTCAAGTGCCTGGGCATAAAATCAGGGTGGGAAGTTGAAGTTTTTGGGCTGAGACGTACTTGGCCTCCGCGGCCTGGTGACTGGAAGGTGTTGGCGTCAACAATGCACTGAGCCCCATTGCTTGTTCATCAAAAGAGGGAGCGGAAGGGTAGTGGCTTGGAGTAGGGGTACGACCCTTATTTCGACGAACTGAAGACGTGAATTTAATGGAGTCGCATGACAAGTGATGAAACTTACAAACACGCAGAAGATGGGTGGTGTATACCTGTGCGAGCATTTGAAGTTCCTCGTCGCCTGCACATTGATTAATTTCTGAAGCAAATATCTTGCGGCCTTCGTCAGTTGGCGGTTCAAGCAGCATATAACCAAGAAATCGTGCGCATGTTAAGACGGTCAGTGGGCTGCGCTGTGGCACTTGAGCATGTCGAAGTTCGAGATCAAGACAGCGGTGGTATGCAGAATGAAAAGTAGGCTGGAGATCTCTTTTGAAGGGATTAGTCGGGAGAGGCTCCGGCATAGATGCAGTCACATATAAAGCCCACTTCCAGGTTGAATTACCAGGAGCACCGCCACAGGTGGTCAGGACCACTCACTGCAGAAATGGTGTTCCTCTCTTTTCCAGCTCTGAGTTTCAGACGGATAAATAGGCACAGAGGGGGAATACATCCAGTCTCTTCTTTCAGATCGCTACAAGTGAATATGTCTCCGCCCCAATTTTACCTATTGCCCATCATCCCCTGGAACGCCCACTGCAAATCCCGTCTCGCTAAAAAAAGTGTAGGTGCCCAATTTCCTCGGCCTTTTTCCCCACCTGACGCCAATCAGCAATAGCAAAAACGTCTATACGCCACAGGAGTGCAGCAAGCTTTTTGGCAAGGACCCCTGGTTCTACAAGTTTGACGCAGAACGCGTGCTCTGCAATCTCTACGACGAGTGGATCAATGTCCCTCCCTCTGATCATCTCCAGGCTGTCCAAAAATGGCTCCAGCACCCTACAGACCTCCAAAAGCCCTCCACATAAGGCTCTCCCCCCCTTTCTTCAGCTGGACCTTCCCCGAACTTCTCTGCCATTTTTCGGCCCAAGCCCAAACTGGAACCCCCTCGCAGACAATATCCACCTCCCCACAGCCCCTCTTTCTACGACTTGTCAATATGCCCACAGCGTCTTGGCAGTAGGTTTACTTGTAGCGGTATAGAAATGGAGAGTTCAACAACGACAACAGCATCTACACGTGATATGGCATCCAGGGTAAAGCTCTAAGGAGTGGAGGAGTCCAAGTGGATGATTTGAGTTAGTGGGTGGTAGTCCTCTGGAGAGGCCGTGAGTATTGTGACCATACGCCATTCTTAAGTATTGTTCGACGCGCGTATACGTACTGGGATACGTCCATCGCTAAACCATAAGTGGCCAATGCAGGCTGCACGTGTTCTCTTCTGTACTGCCACAAAATCATCGGTCTTTAAGCAGGCATCTCGTTCATTTCAAATTGGTTTCAAATT
Source organism: Podaxis sp. AQ795752 (assembly GCA_018524425.1). Lineage (NCBI taxonomy): Eukaryota > Fungi > Basidiomycota > Agaricomycetes > Agaricales > Agaricaceae > Podaxis > Podaxis sp. AQ795752. The sequence goes on along the minus strand of JAEUWK010001942.1, from coordinate 47,713 downwards.
GGGTCCCCCAGCAAATTCGCCACCGTGGAGCTCCATTCATACCCCACGATAGAAAATATCAAGGAGCACATAGATAGGTCGCCTCGTGGTATGCTGAGACCATTCCAATGACCGTCAGCAGAGAACCTCACGAGGAGGGGCAGTGAAATCCAAGCTGTTCTTGGCTTTTAATTTTTACCTTGTTTGGAAGCGCGGCACAACTTTGGGCAACTGGCAATGTTCCTGGTTTCTCAATTCACGACGACGAATAAATCATGATGGTGAGCAGTCGTAACGTAACAACTAACAAGGCGACAGTAGAGGTCGTTACATATGTGCAATAGTTAATCAACTATTTACCTCGTCCAGCCACAAGGTATTCCCATATTGTACAAGAAATAAATTGAACATATCACACTTTTTTCTCATCACCAGTCTCCGACATCTTACCCTCACTATCATTCATAGCCGATCCCGGCCTTGAGTCACTTCCCTCACCTTTACCTTGAGGATCCTCTGAGCCATCATCCACCAGCTCGCCACGTCCTCCACCCTCCTCGAACGCGGTCTTGGCTTTCTCGAAGTGGAATCCATGTTTCCTGCGTTCATCAGGGTAAGTGGAGAATAAAAGTGGGTAATGCAGAAGTGGACATACTCAGGTCCAAGGACGGTGACGATGATAACGAAGGCAGCTACAACGCCAATCAGGATACCTTGCACCTAACGAAACCGAGGATACTGAGCAACATATTCAACTGAAAAGTGGCGGAGACCTACAGTCGCATAATCCGGTACGTCCTTTGGTTGTCCATCAACTATGATGGTGGTCCTGAGATTGTCACCACCAGCTTTATACAATGGTTAGTTTATATCCCAGCTTCGCGTAACGCGAACACATACTAGCTTCGATTTGCGCAGAAGCCGACGAAACCATCTATATATAGATCAGTCTCCTACTCCCACGAGGCGAAGAATAGTTGACTAACATTGCCGATTTGATATACGACACCAGGGAATGTCGCACGGAATGCAGGAGGCGACATCTCAGCCAATTGAATGGGAATCTACATCAGACATTAAACAACTTCTCACGCATTCGGTTTCAAGGAGACCACTCACGACACCCCATGCTCCTTGTACGCCAAACTGGATGCAGAAAGCTCCCGCTGAAAGAGCGCTGAAAGAACTAGGAAGGATCCAGAGTGGGATGAAAGCTAATGGCGCATGTCAATTACAGTTACATCAAGTTCCTGACCGGACGGACCTCCGATGAGACAAACGAAGATCCTATCCCAAGAAGTCAGAAGGCGGCGGAACAACAACCGGGTAGCATGTAGTACTCACACAATCGTCAGTCGCCGACCAATGTACTGGCTAATCCATCCAGCAACCAATCCACCTCTGCCGACGTTTCCCAATCAGCGTACCGCCCTAGAACTCGGATGTCCTAGTGGAAGCAATGTACTCACGCAATAGCACCCTATATGGGAACGCACAGCCGGTATCAGCAACCTCACAACTACGAGCAGATGACTTGTAATACTGACGCAATTGCCAATAATGGTCGCGACGGTGGAGTCATCTGCCGAAAAGTTCTTTGAAGTTTCGAGGTAGGTGGGATACAAATCCTAAAATAGCATATGTGGGTCAGGCACACAGACAAAGGGGTGTCCCAACGATCAAGTGGACCATAGGGGGTTCGCAGTAAACGGAGAAGTTCGAATTCTTACTTGGGAACCGTGTGAAAGAAAGTTGAACCCTACAAACCAGATCTATCGTCAGAAGCGACCTAACTCCACACAAAATACACACACCGGTCATGAGAAGCACACCATAGATACACAAGAGCCAGTGGTTCTTCAACATTTCCTTTGTTTCGTGTAAGAAAACCTTCGTCTTCTTCTTAGTGCTAAGTCCACGAGCTTTCTCAGCAGCTTTGGCACGGAGGAAGACTTGGGATTCTGGAAGGACTGCACGGACAGCGGCGGCGAAGAGTGAGATACCAGCTGCTGTCCAGAAAAGACTTCTCCATGTTGCTGAAGTCTGGGGAACGAGGCGGAGGTTGATGACAGCGGCGAGCAGGTAGCCGACTGCATATCCTTGCTGCAGAATGCCAGATGCCAGACCACGAGCTTCGACTGGAAGGTTTTCTAATGCGGTTGCTGCGGCGAGACCCCAAATACCACCCATTCCAATACCGAAGAGGGAACGAACGGCAAGGAACTGCTTGAATGTGTTGACAAAACCAGCGGCAAGTTCAAGCACGGCGACCAGGACAAGATTTCCAACTAGGGGCCACTTGCGACCGAAACGATCGGAAAGAATACCGAAGATGACCTGACGATAACGTAGTTTCAGTCCCTATTTCCAGAAGAGGTGGTTATTCGTGGACGTACAGCACCGACTGAACGCAACAATAATGTGAGCGTGATAGCAGTTGTCTGTCGAGATGGTATGTGCGCCTGAGAATCAAAATATATACGGGGTATAAGATAATTACGCACAATGTCATGGACCGTTTTTCCCGGGAATTGTTCAGTCAACCTCGTCACACTCAACGAGACTGAGAAGAAGTCGATAGCATCGCAAGTCCAAGCCAACCACCTACAAGATACCAAGAACGGATCATGAATCGTCAGTGTCTGCAGTTCAAGCCAAGATAATAGGGGCCGGCAGGCGTTGATCGAGAGATACCAAGCCATGCCAAGCGCAACTGGGCGTCAACACTGTAGTGAACAGAGTCCCACAACCAGAGGGAAAAGGATGTACTGGCACTCACCCAGAGAAGAAATGTGCCCACTGGACCCAAGTGAGTCCTGCGAGAACCTGGAGCAAAGGCCTGGCTTGCCTACGTTGCTCCCGCCTAGGGACAATGTTGCGGAGGAAATAGGGAGCCATCTGCTGCCGTTCGAGTACTTGGTAGATAGACGGAGGATGGCAAGGGGGTACTCGGGAAGAGTGTCCGAACGGGTAGCCTTGGGGTTTTTATTGTACAGGGTACCGACGTAATTGACACCCACGCATTCGATATTGAAATAGACTAGTCTCATATTCTCACATTTTTTCACTCGGAATTGGAACACTCCGCTTATCCGAGCCAGGTGGAACTGCGTCAGATGGACATAGCTCGCTTCTCCATATGTCCAGCGTGACCCTGGATTCAGGCAGAATGGATTTACATCAGGACTCGTGGGGTTTAAAAACAAGGTGCCAAGGCTAAATATCACCGCTTCACTTTCTTACTCCTCCTGGTCTTCTTTCCCTCCTTTCCACCCATGTTCTCTCCATCGCCTTCCGCTTTCCTCTTCTGACCTGCAGCTCCTCCTCCTACCGCGCCCGTCTTGACACTCACGATTGTCGATCGGCCCTTGACCCCATCCCCGTCTTTGATCTGTGCTTCCGCACCGCTCCAATCGATTGCGACATCATTAATCGCATACCTGATAAACCCATACCCACATCAATATACGAACCGCGGAAAAAAGACGTTACACTGACCTTCTCAGATCCAGCGCATCGATCATCTCTCGCTGCTTCTCCTTTAATACGCGCATTGTCTCATCCCCAGCTTCGTTAAGCTCATCTTCCAGAACCGCGCTAACACTCTTCCAAACTTCTCCTTTCTTCGGTCCCATCTCTTTGGTCGCTTCTGCGGCTTCTTCATGGACAGCACCACCACTACCACCACCAACCACTCCGTCATCAACGCGTGGTCCCACAGCTTCTGCAGATGGCAAACTTAACTCCGCACTAATGGCGGTTTTTTGGATATCAATAAGTCGCTTGCTGATCTTTTTGATCACTTTGACGAAAAGAGCAAGCGCTTGGGAAACTGGCAGTTGTAGTTCCGCCTGGAACGGGTCTTTTGTTGGATTATGCACGGAATTTGCAATAACGTAGCATGACGCACCTCGACTTCCTCGACAGTCTTCCGCTGCAGACCAACAGCCAATAAAATCGCACTCTGCACCGCTGTTAGTTTCACCTCTTCACCCAATCTTTTCTGGAAATAAAGGCCAGCGACGGTTGGCATCAGGTCCAGGATGACATGGTAATCAAGCATGTTGTTGGCGTAGGATTCCAGACGTTTGAGGTCGAAAGGAGTAAAAAGAAGTGATAACTCGGGCGCTTGTAGTTCACCTATTTATAACAATAGAATCATATGTGACGATCCCATTGATTATGACAGAAACAGTCATTAGTGAAAGGAATGATCACAGAGAGAACCGAGATGCGAACCTTTCGCTTTCTCTTCTTCCTTCTCTTTCACACCTGCGTTCGCGGCTTCTAACACAGACAGGGCAGTGACGCTGCCAAACTCACGGAACTTGTACGATAGCAACGACAAGAACCGCTTCCGGAAATCTATGTAATCACAGTCGGTCACCACCCGTAGCATACGTCTTCGTGAAGATTGTATCCATACCTTTGGCGAACTCGCTCAACCATTCGAGTTCTGACTCCGTCGAACTGTTGAGGCCACGCACCATAACACACGTGTGCTCCCCCGTGAGTTCGCTTGGCGTTTGGCGAAGATAGAGAGGAACGTAACCAGCGCGCTTCCAGAACCTACGTCACGATGCATATCAGCATATCTGCTTCCCAACACGGAAGCTGATTCCTACCGAAGCAACTGAGGCGTCAATCCATATGACACACCCAGATAATCCAAATTTTCTGGTCTTCGCTCTGTCAACCTCTGGAGTAGGGGCGGCATAGCATTGGCTGCGCGCACGGTCGGTTTCTCTGTCAATAGTGTCTCGGACTGGGAAACATACACACAATTAGAACATATTCTCAACCGAAGATGAATCTCATACCGGATCAATAGCAGCAGCATTGGGATACGACGGCTCCGGCTTGTTCGACTCGTCTAAATTAAAGTATTCCCCACTATAAAACGAATTAAGCGCTTGTAGCGCTCGCGAACCATATCCCATCTACGCCAACACCACTGTTAGTACACCATTTTTTGAAGCGACTGACATAAACTCACGCTAGCGTAATCCGGATGGCAGGCGATCCTAACCACCCTCGCACCACTCAACATTCCAAACCTGGTCTCCTGGAATTGTTGACTGATCAACCATGGAATCATATCCCCTCCCGCTCTCAATCCTCTTCCAAGCCCCTCTAGAATTGCAGCCTTGCTGATATTCCCCTCCAGTGCGACCTGCAAAACCACAAGCGGTTCAGGTAGATGCGTTTCGTCATCCTTTAAGGGTGGCAAGAGGACGAAAAGGTGGTGCGCCGGAGCATCGGACATTAACTGCAAGTCGTTTGGCTGATTTTTGTAGTGTGATGCGACGTAGAGTGCCATCATGCGTTGCAGGAACAGTTCTGAAGCTGGGTGGTAGCTGAACAAAGTATCCCGACTGACGTAGTACAGTTCGCACTGCGATGGGTGTGGACACCCTTGCCCAATAGCCTTCGGCACAATGGTCGCATCGAGACACAGCAACCCGTTCAGCCATTTTTCAATCTTGTCACCGCTTGCATACCGAATGGGGGTCTCGAGTTTGATTTCCCGCAATGTACGCGCTTTCGGTGGGGCTTTCGTGATAGGTTTTTTGGATGACGATGCGGTCGTCGCACCGACCGAAGCATCTTCTTCTTTTGAGGGGACGTTGAGGTCTTTTGTAAGTGATGGTCGGGTGCTTTCACGGAGTTGTTGTATGAGTTTGAGGGAGAGAGAGCGGCCCGTGCCTTCGTAACCGTTGATAGTGGAGGCCATGAAGACGAGGTAGGGACCAATGAGATTGCGCACAAGGGGAAGGGGAATAGCGGCCGCCTCGTCAATGACTACGAGTTCTGCTTGACCTAGGACATGAGCATCTTCTGGTTGGATATACTACTCGCCAACATCAGCAATTTAAGGAGACAGAGAAATATGATACGCACCTGGATCGTCTGTCGATGATCCCTGAACACATTCACTCTCACAATCGCCTTATTGAAATCCGGATTCGTACTCTGCGCAATATCATAATCCAAATGCTCCTCATATCCTAGCGCATCCAGGCCCTTAAACACAAAGTCAAACAACGTCTTAAGGTTCTCCGGACTCGGACTTGTCACGAAGATATTCGAATACCCGTGCGCAAGAGCAGCAGCCATCGCCAATCCTAACGCCGCAGACTTTCCGCGCCCGCGGCTAGCAGTAAGTGTCACAGTAGATGACAATGTCTTCTCTGCAATAGCATCGATGAATGTCAGGATTGCCTTGGCTTGGTCGACTGTCTTTGCAAGTTTGATGAGGTCCCCGGCGGGCTTAGTATCAGAAAGAGAGTCCTTGAGGACTTTGAGCTCGGATTCAGCTTCTTTTTCTTTGCCGGGTTTGTCTTCAAGGGGTGTGATATCTTTGCCGCGAGAGATGGGGAGGACGTTGAGTTCGTCATCGAGGACTAGGCAGTCATCACAAGAACCAAGGGAAAGAATGAAGCGTTCGTTAAAGCGGGCGACGACAGAGTCGTGGGAGGAGGTACGATAACGTGCGTGTACATCCTGGAAAACGTCAGAAAATGGGGAAAGGATGGGACGAAGGACGCACCATGGTCATAGTATACAACTGCTTCAGTGAAGACATCGTCTTTAGCAACAATACAATCAACCCGCCCCCTTCTACCGTCTCAATCGTCCTCGCGAGAAGGTTGGGCGTGATAGCCTCAAAGTCTTGTAGTACACACATGCCATATGTGTTGCCGAGAATTTTATGGGACTCCTTGTAATACCTGATCGCGTCATTAAGAATGGAACAACCATACAACAGCCTGGACGCACGTATATCGAATATCCGTTACTGTTACAAAAATCTCGAATGGGTTTTGTTCATTGGGCTCTCGAATTCCGCGCTTGATATCCCGCTTTATTTTGGCCTCTCGTTTCTTGCGGTGGCTCGTAAACCCGAGTTCCTTCTTGTAACACCAGAGTACGGAAGGCCGTGCAGACACTCGCGCCTGGGACAACAAGTAATGCAAGTTCACAATCTAAATCATGGTCAACAATGGGGCGGACACAAGCACCGAACAAAGGCACACATACCTGGTCTCGACCCTTATCGCCGACAAGGACAATAAAAGATCTGTGATTTTTCTTGACATTATTGCTAATGAGAATTGGTATTCGAGGGTCGAGCTGTTTGCGCATGGCGGCGCGGGAGCGTGGTCGCTGTGTGAGACGACGAGGAACAAATCAGTCCTGATCTCAAATTTTGACGTTGTTCCCACGATCATTCTCGACATTTGTGGATGACAACCATGAGCGCTTTCCATCAGAGAGGGAGACCCCAGAATAATGAGATTTTTCCTGGTGCTTGTCGTTGTGTATTCAACAACCCGACCATGATGGACAGACCAATTATTCAAAACTTCATCCAAGAACGAACAGGCAAGGTAAAATTCTCAGTCAACGACTGACAAAACGAGGCGACAGTCTTCCAGGTCCTTTTTGAAGAAATGTTACCAGATGCTGATGTGGACTCATCTACGCGCGACCCTCCGTCCCAGTGCCATCCTGGGAAAAGAGAATGGCATACGAAAGCCATACAGGAATGGTTTTTGGACGAGAAATGTGTGTGGGATATCCTCTGGCTCCACAGACCAGCGAGTGTTGGAAAATCAGTAGTTGCGCAGTCTGTAGTGGAATATCCTGCCGAAATCAACTGACCGGGTGCGGCATTCTGCTTCTCCCGGACCAACAGACGGAATGACTATGCACGAGTCTGGATCACAATCGTTTACCAACTAGCATTTCGCATCCGAGAGTGTCACACGTTGGTGGCGAGGCAACTCGCCGCAGATCCTGATATTCTCCGAAAAGCGCCCCATGTCCAATTTAAATGGCTTCTGGTCCAACCATCAGCAGCATTATCACCTCGACCCAAAATATTAATCGTGTTGGATGGACTGGATGAATGCGAGGGGAGGACGCACAGTTGAACATCATCGAACTGACCAACCAACCATCTGCTTCGCTCTACACCATCGTTCCCTGTTGCATGGACGGTCTGTAGTCGCTTAGATTATCATTTAAAGCGCCTATTTGCCGACAACGACTTCACTCTTCAGACGTACCCCTCCATCGAGGTGCCGCATCCCGCCCAGTGAAAATTCTCCACCAGTCCTTTGCAGACTACCTCTGGAACCCCAATCGTTCTATCCAGTATCATAGGGACGTGGATACAATTGCGTCCGACCTACTCCGCACCCTTGCCTCGTCTACTAGTTTCCAAATCCCTGGGCTGGTATCTCACGAAGACCTGTCTGCAGTGGAGGTTCCACTATCCTGGAACCGTCAAATAGAAATGACCTTGCCTCCTCAAACGCAAGCTCCTACAGGTTACCGGGAACTCGATTATGTGGCCTCCAACGTTGTGACGAGAGTATACTCAAAATGCTAAGGACCTTCAACTATAATGCGATCGCAAACGCTCAGTGGCTCGGGAAATACAAGTATACCCACGATAGGAATAAGTATTTTTGTCAGTGGCTGGTTTCGGCTGTGCGTCTTCCTTCCCATGTGCCCTTATTACAAACTCAAATCTTTCCCCTTACAGTCTCAAGCTCAACATTTTAATAGCTTCATCCGGACAGTGTCCTTGGACGACTATGCCGAGAAAGTATTGCGAGAGCTAAAAACCAGCTTCTGGGTGCTCTTCCTGTACTAGTTGAGTAGAAGTACTACGAGCTTCATTAACCTCGTTCGACAACGACACAGGGTTTTCGAGTCACATTCTCTGAAAATGCGGATTATAAAGGATCAAAGTGGCACCTTCGTTCACTCCATATGAGTTTGGTCTTGAGATTTTCCTCTTGTAGTCGACCTTTTCTATTTCTGCTCGGTCACGGTGCTGGAACTGTTCTAGGTCTTTGTCAAGATTCCGGTCTCAATCTTTTCTCTGTTGATATACCACCGGAGGTTCGGCGAGTGTAACGTATCAGATATGTCAGTAACCTATATTCACGATGACAGCCCAGAGAGGGCCACCAACAGCCAAACGTAGTATGTTTTACTTACGAGCCATCACGCAAGGACGGCATAGACTATAGGACGGCATAGACTATGAAGATAGAATGTATAAGTACACTCCGGGTGAGTTCCTCCCAACCTAGCATGCTTAATATGCCCGTTGAAACAATTCCTAGCACGTACAGGGTCACCTGCGATTGCCGATATGGATCCTTCACCAGGCTTCCTATCAAAGAAACGCCGCCGTGCGATTGCTGAACCTCTGACATCGGTCATTCGGCGTTTACTTTGATTGCAATCACACCTTAACTCCAAGGTTTTATTGGGCATGTTGAAATTGCTCTTCGAAAGCTTTTGCTTGCTGTAGAACCCTTGCCACCCCGTGTAAACGCAAAATATGTATCTGGGGACCTATCGCATACTGGCTGGCAGCCACGCGAACTTCAGAACCGCGCTCCGGTGTCTGTGGGCAGAGTATTCTCTACAAGGTTTCGCACCTCTAATCAATGGATGGATATCAGAGGCCCGGAGGAGCCGACGGCAGTCGCCTCCTGCCCTCTGTAGCACCATCACCAGTTGTTTGAGGCCCGGGTGCCTAGGTATCACCTTGAGTGGCTAGTTGCGGGGCGCACTTGGGGATCCAGGGCACAGAACCCGAAGGCGTGTTTCAGATACTTTACAGAGCCACCATTGCGTCAGACCTGCTGATATCTTGGCGGACCACCCTCGCCGGTCCCGTCGAGGCTCTACAGAAACTCAGCCTCAAGAACAAACCTTTCACATGTAATTCAGAGGCTAATACAATTGGATTCTTCCAGAAGCAGACCCTATCAACCAGTCAGTCTCTTGGACGCCATCGGATTCCGCGGGACAATCAACTTTCTGGCCAGCGGTTCCACAACGTACGCGATCTTAGTTCTGATAGAATGGGTTGACACGCGAGACTTTCATAATTTGGAGTGAACCGACGACTATTCTCCTAAACACGTTCCGAGAGCATGATTCTGGTGTCCTTCAGGCTTCAACCTCTGAGTGTCCATGTCAGCCTTTTCTTCGGCGCTCATCACCTCGGGGACACGTCCTCATCCAGACGGGCCGCAAGTAATGGTGATTATTTTCTATTTATCAGTCAAGACCTTCTCGATTTGTGCATAAGCTTTGCACACGGGTAACTGGGGCTCTATTGACAGCCCCGGAGCAAACTGTTAAATTCTACCCCATCACGCGGCCATGTCGATAACATCTCACAGAGCTCACCTAGTCTCTTCTTCGGAAGTGCTTGTGAGAATATCAGGACAGCCCTCAAACGATAGGCAGAGCTTGTGAGCAACACACCTGAAAGTCTCGAGGTAGGTAACCCGACGTGATACTCCGCCGGGACGATCACGAGCAAGAGCATGATTCTACGACCCCCGCATGGGGATATCATCCATCAGTCAGAAATAGACTGATGTGTCTGATCAATGCCCAGGAGTTGTTGACACATGTATAAGTTACATTTGGGGAACACCTAATAGGGGTCGACTGAAACGAAGTTTATTCCCATCTTCCGCAAGTTAGGGGAACGATTCAAGTCGCATGTACACTAGGTCATCTCTGTGCGAGTCGCGTTTAGTTTATGGGAGGAGCCAATCCAACGCCCCCGAAGACGGCGATTTTGATCTCAGCGGTGATCTTATCCTTGAAGCTTGCTCTTTGTCTCGTGGTTGACAGGTGGAAATAACGGGGCTCGATGTTTCATATACCAATGTAGAAGGGTATTAGCCTAAGTGCGAACGGTTTGTGGGCCGGGCTTTCCGAACGCTTTCAAGGCTGTTCTTGCACAACCAATCGTGTCGGGACAAGCTGTGCTGATCTGTACTTGGACTCATGAGCTTCCAGTCGTCCAGACCTTCTGTCCTTGAATGGTACTTTATGATGTAACGTCGACAGAATATCCTATATCAGAACACGTGTAAAAATGACCGTGTAATTGCTAGTGTACCGGAAATCTTAGTTCTAAACCACCACAAAATAAATCTACCGCGGTCAGAAGACTTCCATCTACTCTGATAGCTTTCTGAAAAAAAATAACACGAATTATGATCAAAGACATGATGCTCCGTCTCTCCGTCCCATGTACCATCGGTATCCCCTCTTTTGTCCTCCCTTTCACCGGTTTGATCGTTTGCAGCCACCGTAAAATACCACCACTCCTTCAAGTCCCTTCGACTGCAGTTGGGCGTTGATAGATGGCACTGCACCATCTTTCAGGGAGGTCCCCATCCACAGAATAAACCTTGGAGAAATCACGAGCGTGATGACTTACACTAAATTGAAGTGGTGTAGTTCTAAATTTATTTCTCATTCGCGCCCAGGAGTCCGAGGGAATTTATAGATAGGATGTTACTATTCTTATTCTTTGAATTAGAGAACCCATTGGCGGTCCTTAAGACATCCGTTGTGGACCTCTCATATCTTCGATCTATCCATCCCTGATCTAGTCAAAGTTAACAAACTATGATTGGTGCGCCACCACAATTGAAAAACCGAATGCCCATTGCCGAGCGTCCGAGACGGCTTGATAAGATGCGGGCTAAATATATTGTGATCTTCTACATCTTTTCTGGATCGGGGAAATAGAGGTTAATAGAAGGTGTTAGGGTCTTTCTTTGCGGGTCTTCGAAAGACGACAGCCTTTGCGGCTAGGGTGATCGACGATCGAGAGATCTATGACCTGAAGCGGCTTGCTGGGTATCCCGCAAAAAATATGACAGTGTGACTGAGCTAGTCCCTTATCGTCAGCCACGACAAAGGGATGCGACGACGATTTTGCCTCAAAATAAATGCAAGTGAAGTGTTCAAGGTACAGACCAATCCAAATTCACTCATTGAGCACTTTGTGAGAGATCGAGTTCTCTTCTCGAGAGCGCAATTCGCCTTCGACTACCACTGTGACTGGTATATATCAGAACCAGACACCGGCGTTTTCTTTATTACGGGAATCATGACGCAAGGGTTCATGGCACCGCGTAATGCGCGAATTTTCCTGGTGGAGGAGGAATTTTGATATGGACATCTTGACACATCTCCACCTCGAATGCGCATCATTAGTCCGTCAGAAAGCTTAGGCCATCAAGGTGAACCTATGGCTGAGTCCTTATTAAGGATATTTTCATCCTTGTCATGTCACTTTTGTGCCTCAGTAACGCCTACCTGAACGTCTACCCAGGAGTTCTGATAAACAATATCTTCACTCCCCTTTCCGGAACAGAACCCCCCCCTCCCCCCCGCAGAGGTCAAATTCGATTGGCATACCTAGATTACAGTCAAGTGCCTCAAACCCTTCTGCCCTGGGTCGTTACCCAACGAACGTCCCATAATTAATGAAGCAAAACTGCAGAATGAAGGTCCTTTCGTGTTTCGGAACATTCAAGCTCCGGTGATGTCGAATTTTTTTTTCACATCTTGCCTCTCGCAAAGTTGCGGTACAAGGCAAAAATGACACTTTGGAGAAAACGAGAACTTCCAATTGGGGCGGGGATGATTGTTCCGGCCAGGAGTAAAAAAGGGGACACCAAAAAGTTTGGAGATTGTAGGAGTTAAAGCCGTGTAGCCGAGTTAAATGATGGTGATGCATGGCTTTGCGGATATATGCTATGCTGCACCGGGTAGCCGTCTCGGAGCAAGTCTTTCAACTGCAAAAAAAAAGGGGGGGGGGGGGGGGGGGCTCGAAACTTGGCTCGTTACTGCGACCTCAAGTTTGAGGTGTGTTGAGTGTGTGGTTATACCGGGACCTGTGGTTCGCGTGTAATGGAAGGACCATAACATAATTCATTATCAACAATAGAATCAGTTACATTACACCGGTCAAATCCCAGCGACTACTGATTGGCGTATTCATTAAACGATACGCTGTTCTTATGAAGGGTAAAGTGACGAAAATGGACCGCGTTACTCAAAGGGGATGTAAACTTCTACATAATTAGACACTAATCCGATCTCCACGATGACGGGGTGGAAGTGTTGTTGGGCCGATAAACCAACTGATGATGTTGCAGGGAAATGAGGTAGGGGTGGTGAGTGTAGTGGCGTTCAATAGGAGAATGACTTGAGGCAGGTCTTCGGATAGGTACTGATGATGTCGTGCTGATCAAATAGTGTACTCTGGACCGGACGAGGTAGTTGGGTCACGTCCACAGGGTTCTGGTTGATCCAATTGGACTAGGCTTCAATCAGAAGTTATGCCCTTTGGGATAGAGGTTGGCTTCGTAACCGAGGGTTGGGCATCCTGTGATGACATTGCGAAGATCATCAAGGCAGGTGACGTGTTGCAAAGATCAGCCAGGCGCCCGTAGGCGCTACCCAGGAGGTTGTGCCCTTGCAGAGGAGATGAGAAGGGTCGAGCGTGTATCCAGGCAAGAATGCAGGTCGAGGGTGAATATTAGAGGTTGAATACGCTGGAGTATTTATGCTATAGGTTCTCGTTTGGACGGAGACTGAGGTTCCTCTGCTAGCCAAGTGATTTCATTAAAGGCGACGGTAGAAGAAGGGGTTGGAGACGTCCTGACCGTTTCAACTCTTTCTACATTCAGGACCCAGAAGGTGGATGGGTGTCACTGATCTCGACTGATCTCGGCCCCTGTTTGTTTGAGGGCTGTACCGTCAACACATGTCGCTGGCTGGGGGCATGTAAGGGTATTCGCGATCGTGGGGCCAGAACCTGAAACAGTTGTGGGATGGACGGATCATCCGTTGAAGGAGGTACGTGAGAGCGGAAAGGAAAATTCGTCGTCGAAAAACGTGGCGCAGGCAGTTGCTGTTGAGAGGGCCAAGCCAATGGTCGTAACTGAGGAAAGCGACGATGCGCAGGTTCTCCTACTTAGTCCTGGTGCTGGGGCCCAATAGAAAAACGTGTGGGAAGACGACCTGATGGGGGTAGCTGGAGGGGAAGATAAGAAGGTCAGGAGGACGATGATGAGGGCATTTGACACGCCGATGTGTCAAGAATGGTATTGTCCAAGCCTTGCAGGACAGGTGGAGACGCCAAAGAACCAGGTTGGAGCAGGCCAAAGCTGGGGTGAGTCCGGCGGGACGCCATTGAGAGTGTCGAGAGTAAATTTGGTAAATTTGGTTGGGGTTGGCACACGCGATTGGTTGCGAGAACTTGTCGATGGATCTGGTTTGTTCCTGTTTCTGATGTGGGACCCTGTAGACATGAGCCCTTGATGCTTTTCGTCGACATAAAGACCAGTATTCTCGATGGGTAAGAAGCCTCCAGTACCGAGTGGAAAACGACTTGGGATTTGGATTTCCGTGGAGGATGGATTGGGCTTGGCTGGTCTTGGGCCGGGACTCTAGCAGGAACACGTGCCAAGTGGCTATTATTAATCCCCGGCAGGAGGAACAAATATATAAACATTCCCCGGCCAAGACCATAATCGCCTCAGGCTCGACAACTCCAAGCTTGCATTTCCTCTACCACCACTTTTCTGACTGCCCTTGCGTCCTTAGAAGGACTTTGCTTTCCGCCCATCCCCAAACCCTCGCAGGTCGCTCGTCATTCTCGACGCCTCAGGCAAGGTGTTTGCTCACCCTTATCGGCCAACGACGTCATGAATTTCCATCCCGTGAGTTCTAGTGCCCCGCTGTCCCAGGCTCATCATCGAATGCCTTCCAGTACGAAGTCACGATCCCTCATATCATCTATGCCTGCCTCGGAGGTTTCGTCGTCCTGGTAAGCACCCTATTACTCCCTATCACGAATGAGGCTTCCTAACTCCAGCACAGTTCGGCATGTTCTCGCTCTTCCTGCGAGAGCGCGTAAGTTGTCGGTTTCCTGCACAGCTTCTTGAAATCTCATGTCGGTCGCAGTTGTATATTGGTGAAGCATGTTGGGCATTCCTTTTTGGTGTAATCATAGGTGAGTCGTCCTTCACTTCGCCTCTGGTCCTGTCGATAACGTATTGCCTAGGTCCTTACTGTGCAAATATCTTTGATCCACGCTCCTGGGGAAATGGCCACCCAGATACTGTTAATACCATCACTCTTGAATTCACTCGTGTCATCCTTGCCGTCGGGGTTTTTGCCATTGGAGTCGAGTTACCCAAAGCGTATATGGCCCGTCACTGGAAGAGTCTATTCTTCTTACTATTTCCAGTCATGACTTGGGTATGTTCCGTTATCATCACCACTCCGCCTATCTACTCATCATGTGCCCCTAGGGCTGGTTTGTCTCCGCTGGCTTGATATACGCCTTTATCCCGGGCCTCAACTTCCTATCCAGCTTAGCCGTTGCTGCGTGTTTGACCCCGACTGATCCAATTTTGGCTGCCGCTGTCGTCGGTGGAAAATGGGCTGATAAGCACGTCCCCGCTCATATTCGACATCTCTTGGCGGCAGAAAGCGGATGTAATGACGGAGCAGCCTACCCCTTTCTTTTCTTGGCCCTCTATTTGATACTCGACGGGAGCACTGGGCATGCCATACGCGATTGGTTTTTGCTTCTATGGCTTTGTGAGTTTCATGTTTGTCTTGAGGGGGGGGGGGATTCCTTGGAGTGCTGACGAGTTGCAGATCAGGTTATCGTCGGCATAGTTATTGGCGGTCTTCTGGGCTTTGCCTTCCGTCATCTCATGAAATACTGTCAACGTCATGACCTCATCGACAGGCACTCCTATGTCGCCCAATATGTCTCACTTGCGATGTTGACAATTGGTGTATGTTCCTTACTTGGATCAGATGACCTACTTGCGGCATTCTCATGTGGTACCGCCTTTGCTTGGGATGGTTTCTTCAACCGGCAAACAGAAGAGTCGGTGTTCAGTTCAGTCATTGACTTGCTGTTCAATATAACGGCGTTCGTCTTTGTCGGAGCATGGATGCCCTTTGATAAGTTCCAAGATGCGGAACTCACACTCAGTGTTTGGAGACTGATCGTCATCGCCATCCTGGTCTTTCTTCTCAAGCGTCTGCCGATTATGATTGCGTTATACAAATTCATTCCCGACGTCAAAACGTTCCGGGAATCCTTGTTCACTGGTCACTTCGGTCCTGTCGGCATTGGTCAGTCTCAGTCGCTTTTTACCTATCAGCACGGAGTCTAAAGCTGATACGATATTTTATATAGGCGCAGTCTTCATCTCTACGCTTGCTGCCGAAGTGCTGCATACAGGTCATGACAGGGAAGAAGTACCACACAACGAACAAACAGAACTCTTACGAAACACTATTCAACCCATCGTTGCGTTCATGGTCCTCTGCTCCATCACTATCCACGGTCTTTCCATCCCATCATTCTCTCTTGGCCGTCGTGTTCATTCCGTCTCACGGACCTGGTCGAGAAGGGATACCACTGAAGCCATTCCTGATTGGACTAACCAAACCCGGAGAGTCACACGACCAGAGGAAATTGTTATCAATCGGGATCGTGTTGATATGATGGAGAAGGGGGAATTGGATACCAGTTCGGGTAGGTTGACGGAGGGACAACCCAAGACCCGTGAGTCGAGTCAGACGGAAATACACCTCGGAGAAGACGGAGGGCATGGAGAAGAAGAAGAAGTTAAGAGACGGGTATCCGAGCGCCGGGATACGGATGAAGGTAGTGCGGAGACAAAGGTCAATGGACACCTTGGCGAGCACATGGGAAGAGAAAGGGAAGATTACCGGGAGGAACTTGCACCTGATGGAGAGGAATCGTATCTTGAATGGGTAGAACCGCATCATCGGATCATTGAAAGACGGCAGGGTCCCGGTTTGGATGTACGTATTTTACTGTTTTTTTTTTTATGGCGCCTTCTTGACGAATCTCTGCTGACGTTATCCATTAGGTGGATGTCGAGGTTACGAACGAAAACAATGAAACAGCTACTTCGAGCTTCGGTTGGCAGCGTAGGTCCAGAAGCAAGGATAGGAGCCAACATGTTCAAGACAAATGGAAGAGGGGTATTTCGGCGGCGCAGAAGGATGCTGAGAAGTTGGAAGGAGCTGTGAAGGGTGTAGAGAAGGAAGTGAAGGAAAAGGTCACTCCGAGTAAACGGAGGGATGCGGTATCCCTGCCCCTGCGCCCGTCTCCTCCCGCGAAGGGTTCTGAATCGAGTGGGAATGACGACGATGACGAAGGATGGGCATCGGAGACGAGCGATAGTGGTCAACCTCTCGCTGGACCGAGCACCGATACGTCATCAAGTGCAAAGGTGGAGGGAAAGAAACGTTCGCGAGGATTCGGGATTGGGAGAAAAGGGCGTCAACGCGTGTCACTTCGACGGTCGTTGACGCCCATGCACGTGAGTCATCATCATCATCACGAGGGTGAAAATGAGAATGGGGAGGAGAGTCGAGGGCGTAGCGGTGCAACTGGTGTGAGTCGGATTCACCCCAGGGTTGGTGGTGCTCCGCATGCGGTGGGGGTAGTAGGATCAAGTAGACCCAGGGCTGCGGATTCTTCGGCGATTAATCAGCGATTGGAGAGTCTCAGGGCACAGGCGTCTAGGCCGCCTACGAGAGAGGCTTCGCCATCGCGGAGTGTGAGGTTCGTTGATGTGTCAGGGGATGGTGGTGGTACGCCTAGTGCGAGAACTTCGAGAATATGGGGTGATTTGACGCCGACTTCTCCGCGATCTCCGGAGAGGCCTACGAGTCCGGGTGGAATTGAGAAAGTGGAGAGTAGTGCGAGTTCAAGTACTAGCCTTGGTGGTGGTGGTGGTGGGAGAAGATGATAGAGAGGCGGGATGACGGGTGGTGGGATTCGTGATGATGTTATGTGTTGATATGATTATTCCTTTGGGTTTTGATGCACCCACCATAAGCTTCTTGGTTGCTTTCGAATTTTTCGGATGTGATGGATAACTTTTGGAGGAAAGAATGGACGGTTTGGAAGGGGCAAAAGTAGTGCACAAGCAGGGTTCTGTGGGACCGATACTTAGTACCTTGATGATACCACCACCTGTGATGCGGGGTCATGTAGACATGGTTTCTTTAACTATCAACCTCTCCTGTAATTATCCTGACTAATGTCTCTTCTATGGCTTGTCATTGGCTGTTTTGTATTCGTAGCTTAGGTCTACTGTTTGAGTTCAGATTCATACCAGTTCATTGTGCCTGCCTACCATCACAAAAGCCATGATTTAGGTGTTTGAGCAGTGACGTCGGCTGGTATGTGTGTGAGATAGATGTTTATCTGCGAGAGTTGAACTTGGTGGTAGGCATTACTTGATAAAAGAGATAGGTCCCCACGCTTGTCAACAAAATGAGTTTGGGAAAGATGGCTGGTGACAGCGTGCCGTTCTACCACGCAGAATGGACGTCAAATATGGATTACTCTCGCAAAAGTCGGAGGGCTTGCAGATACGTAGTTTGGTGAGTGGTGGTTGTCAATCCCATCACAACAAGATTCGGAGAAATGGTCGGAGTGATAATGGATACATTGCTCCCCGAATCGCCTTTGGTAATGAGGACAAGCCGAGAAGTCCACAGCCCCCCAAGAATGTCTGCGTAGTGATTTACGGTCCATTGAGTCTTTGAAAGCTTGAGATGTGATGCAACGAGCAGGTTGATGTGCTGGAGTAGGAGAGGCATTGATCTCAATAGATCAGGTCCGCATAGGGATCTGCCGGTTAATTATGGGATATCTAGTTCTCTATTTTCTCTTTCGGTCCTCATCGGGTCATGGAGCACCCCAGCCAAAATCAGGGGCGCCTGTCGTGCGTGGCATTTTTTGAAGTCTAATGCGTATATCTTTATCCGCGCCAGGGGACGAGCCTGGAAATGGGGGTAAGTAGGAAGGAAGATGGGATCCCTACTGGTATTGAACCCATGTCGAATTGTGCTTTGGTGCTCGATGAACGAGTCACTCCGGTTTCCAAAGGTCGGCTTTTGTCAGGCTCCGCAACGTAATGAAAGAATGAACGACATATAGCGGATTGAAGATATTTTTGCGACTCTGAGCGAAACACGAACTGTGGTATTGAGCTTTGACCAAAGAATAAACGTGGATTGGGTGACTCTGTGTGGGTCGTTCTCCCCGGTTATCTCACCATGTGGATCTGTCATCGAGTTATGGAGGTTGAACAACCCCCTATTCAAACTCTTCGCACAAGGCTTAGGACAAGACAATTTGAGAAAACACGTTATGGGCGTGTGGGTCAGGGAAAGGATGTATGTCATATGGTTGCCTAATAAGGTTTCAGTTCCAATTTCATTCACTGTGCGAGAAACTGGAGAGGTCATAGTGCCTGTATCTTCTACTCTACATCAAGCTCGGACGAGTTGACACCGATGGCAGCGAGACAACTGCTTGGAAGATTATACCGTCCAATAGTAGGCTTTGGAGGAATATTATTTCCGGGTAAAGGAGCGTACTATGGGTAGTGTGGGTTTAGTTCTGATGACTCCTAACTCAATGGCACCAATAGATAGATACTCTGAAAAACAAAGAGGACTCCCCTGCTCCGAGGGTCTCCCAGAAGAGCTTTTATTTCACTGAATTTATCTGATTGTTCGACGAAGCTGTATGTATAGGGAGTAGGAATTTTCGAAATTGCAGCGCCAAAGTGCTGCTCTGGAGAAGGACCGCCACGTGCGGACCAAAGAGGAAAGGACGAATCAGGAGCCGTGGGAATGTTTTTGCTGAAGTCCCACTAGCTGCTCCGTCCTGCAGATTCACCAAGCTCAGATCATCAAGTACAACTTGCCATATCGCCATTATTTAAGAGCAATCATGTCTCCAGAAAGCGGCATAGATACTTCCATCCTCAATCCTAACTCAACATGTCTCCCGTTCTCGCTGGCAGCACTTTCATTCGACCTCACATCAACCTCGGCTATGGTAATGACCGCCTGGACGGCATTAACACCCTCCCAGACCTCGTCGAATTCGCTGCCAAGTACAATCCAGACCACATCTTTGGCCAGCAACTTCGTGCCAATGACCCGACCAATCCCTGCATCATCACTTTCTCTCAATTTGCTTCCGCCGTCGAGCGAGCCTCTGCATGGCTTGTAAGCGTTGGTGCTACCACTGGCCGCACCAAACGGGAGGTCAAAGTCCCTCCTGTTGCCATCCTACTCGGCAGTGATATCGGTCTCTTCGCATACATGTGTGCCTTGTTGAGGATAGGTACTCCCGTGAGTCTAGCTTTTTAGCAATAAACTTCTATTTCTCACCATCTGTCGATTTATCATCTCTGCAGGTACTCGTCCTGTCCGCTCGCTTGACTCCTGTCGCCATTCTTCACCTATTGAGGAAGACCAACCCAAGTGCCGTCCTCATGTCCAACCAGGTTTCTCATTCTGTCAAGGAGACCATTGAACTCTTCGAGAACGAGAAGCCTGAAGACTTTGTTCTTCCCAAATTTATCGAAGCTGTTAGTTATGAACACCTCCTGAATCCTACTGACGCCATTGCCGAATACCCCGTTCCACCCAAGTACCCCATCTTCGCGCGTGACGACCTAGGCGCTTTTATCATGCACTCTTCGGGTACCACTGGTCTCCCCAAGCCCATCTTCCACTCTCAGACATTCCCGCTTCTCTTTGCTGCCTGCCATCGCTTCCCTGAGCAGAAAGAACCATTCCGCTATCAAGTCTCCACTCTGCCATTGTATCATGTACGTATTCATTCGATATCCGAAATTCCATCTCTGAAATGATTTGCTTTAGGGATACGGTCTTTTGGCTACTACCCTTTCTCTCTCGATTGGTCTGCCATTCGTCTTGCCTCCAGCAACTGTTATCCCCACTGGCAAGACCACCCTTGCCATGCTCAAGTCTTCGGGAGCTCGCTACATGCTTTCCGTTCCGTCTATCCTTGAGGATATCTTGAGGCTTCCCGGTAAAGCCGGTTTAGAGGCACTTCAGGAGCTAGAGGTTGTGGCCATTGGTGGCGCCGCCATGAAGGAGAATGTTGGGAAGGAACTCGTTGAAAACGGGGTGAATCTCCTTAACCACTGGGGTAAGATAAATTCATTCTGCTTAGGGTTTGGGTCGGAATCTCACGTCATTCTAGGTTGTACCGAAACTGGTGCTATCGCTCCTATTGAGCGTATTCCTCGCGGTTATGACTGGCATTACCTGATGCCTCGTACCGATACCGGACTTCGCTTTGTTCCGTTGGAAGAGGGAGGCAATGTTTACCGTGTCATCGGTCATCCTCCTGGTTGGCCCGAGGAATATATCGTCCAAGATCTCCTTCAGGCCCATCCCCATTCCAACAAGCAATTCAGGATTTTGGGTCGTGCCGATGACCTTATCGTCCTTGCTACTGGGGAGAAGGTTCGCCCTACCACGCTGGAGCAGACCGTCGCGGAGCACCCTGACGTCAAGGACGTGCTCGCTTTCGGTGAAGGTCAGGTAGCTCTCGGTCTCCTTGTCGAGTTGAAATCCACTTCTACTTGGGACGTCAATGATGCCGATTCCGTCGAGGCTCTCCGCGTTTCCATCGACCCTTACCTCGAGAAGGGTAATTCGTTCGTCGATGCTCATGGAAAGGTTGCTAGAGAATTGTTGATCTTCACCCGCCAAGACAGCGATCGCCGTTTCCTGCGTACCGATAAAGGTAGTCTCATCAGGAAGGCCAACCTAACCCAATTTGAGAAGGATATCAAGGAAGCTTATGAGCGTGCAGACCTTCTTGGTGCAAGTCCGCTTCCTCTTCCTTCTGAGGATAACGGGAATGCGCTCTTGACTGCCATCCGCAATCACATCAAAGCCGTCACTCATGCAGCCACCACCTCTGCCGACGATGATGACATTGACTTTTTCGAGATTGGAATGGACAGCCTTCAGGCCACCCGTCTCCGCCGTGCTATCCTGAATGGCCTCAAAGTCACCAAGGGCCTTCCTGCCCCTGTCACTGATCTCGACTCGGACTTTATTTTCGAGAATTCGTCCACCCTCAAGCTTTACAATGCGGTTAGGGGTGTTATGGAGGGCAACTATAATGCCGATGGCGAAACCAGGGAAACCAAGAGGATTAGGGCTATGGAGGACATGGTTGAGAAGTACCGTCAGCAGCTCGCTTCTTACGCCGATGTTGCTGCTGAGGCTCGTGAGAAGAGGAAGGCTTATTCTGGTGAATACGATGGGCGCAAGGTTGTCTTGTTGACTGGATCGACTGGTAGCTTGGGATGCTTCTTGCTTGCTCGCATTGCGAGTGACGAGAGTGTCAAGAAAGTCTACTGCTTGAATCGTGCCACCCCCGGTGCCGATGTGCGTGAGAGGCAGATCAGCTTGATGAAGAAGAGAGGAGCGGAGCTCGAGGACAAATACTGGGATAAAGTTGAGATTCTCGAGTCTGAGCCTAGTAAGCTTGATTTGGGTCTTGGCGAAGCCAAGTATAATGAGGTATGTTAGGCATATCTTGGCCCATCAGGCAAGAGAGCTTGTAACTCAATCTTATCTCTCTAGCTCGCCCATATCACGCACATGATCCATAATGCCTGGCCTGTCAACTTTAACCGTAACCTCGCATCCTTCGAGCCTCATATCAAGGCATTTACCAACCTCTTCCGTCTCGCCATCAAGAGCTCCGGTAGCCGTCCTGTTGGCTCAGAACCCACTCGTATCCTCTTTACTTCTTCCATCGCGGTCGTTGGCCGGTTCCCTGTTCTCAACCCGGAAGGACCCCTGGAGGTTCCTGAAGTCCCGATGGACGCGATCAACTGCGCTGATTTCGGCTACCCCGAAGGCAAATGGGTGTGCGAACGCGTCGGTTTGGCTGCTAACGAGGAATACGGTCAGGGTGATGATGCTCTTGTTAAAGCCTCCACTGTTCGTATTGGTCAGATGACTGGTCCCGAGGGTTCGGGTGCCTGGAATGAGAGCGAGCATTTCCCGCTGATCGTGCACTCTTGTGCTGCTCTCAAGGCTGTACCGAAACTCGTTGGATCTTTGTCCTGGATCCCCGTTAACCGAGCAGGAGATGCTATTACCGATATGCTCTTCTCCAAGAGCTTTAGGCCGATTTATCATATGGAGAACCCGTCTCGACAATCATGGGATGGACTCATTGCGAATTTGGCGTCTATTTTGGGTGGATCGGAGCCGCTGCCTATTGTTCCGTTTGGGGAGTGGTTGGAGAGGGTGAAGGGTGCTGGGGAGGAGAAGAATCCTGCGTTTAGGGTGATTGGGTTTTTGGAGAATGATTTTGTGAGGATGTCGAGTGGGGTTGTGGTTTTGAGGACTGCGGAGACGAAGCTTGATTCGCCGGCTTTGGTGAAGAGTACTGCGCTTGATAGGAGGCATTTGGAGGAGTATGTCGCGTATTGGAGGAGGGTTGGTGCTATGCAGTGAGCAGGTGGGGTTTTGGTTGGGCTTGGAACATTGTTAGAGTCATTTGTGTTAGAGTTGTCAATGTAATTCTTGTATCACTCGGCATTACTTAGTCTGTACTGTATGTAGTATTTCAAGTGCAATGTAGACTTTTAGCAATTGGTGCATATATTTGCTATAACCGGAAGCTTTGGGCGGTTGAAAACAAGTGTCACGTCGATCTAATCTTGGGACAGAACACCTGACGTCAAGTTGATAACAGAAGCTGACCAATCAATGGTAACAAAGGGCTTCCATGGGGACTGGTCCGGAGGTTGCCTGGAGCCTGCAAACATTCGGATGTAAACATAAGACATAGCATATACTTGTCCTACGGATGAGAGGTTCACGACTGTGCAAAGGCCGGTTCGGATACGGAAGCAAAGAGATGTGGGAAACTACAGGGTCAGGCGCTCAATGGGATGACGTTTGGAATGGTGAATTGCAACAAACAAGCTTTGTTTCTTTCCCCGCCATGGTCGGCGTTAACATGGAAAGAAATGGAAATGGGTGTCAGAAGGTGCTTTGCACTC
This sequence comes from Podaxis sp. AQ795752, assembly GCA_018524425.1. Classification (NCBI taxonomy): domain Eukaryota; kingdom Fungi; phylum Basidiomycota; class Agaricomycetes; order Agaricales; family Agaricaceae; genus Podaxis; species Podaxis sp. AQ795752. Next base: position 23,945 of record JAEUWK010001942.1, on the reverse strand, counting down.
CTTCACTCCGCTCCTTCATGTCCTTGCTCCACTGACACCCTTGCACACTTCCTCCACAGAGCTTGTTCAACTTGTTTTGTAGTCCCCTTGTGCATCTTCCTCTTGTAATACTCTAAACGCTGCCAAAAATCCCGAAAATGGCTCAAAACTTTGGAAATGTGGACCACAGCGGTCCCACTGATCAATCCGTGGATTACTCGAGATCCTTAGGGAAAAGTTATATTTTCCTGACAACTCTCTTTCTCTCTGTCGTATGTACCAACATGCACTGATGTCATGAACTCTCAATCGCTCACACGCGTACGTAGGTTGGCTGGGTGACTGCACTCGTCTCTCAGTCCGTCGTGACGGCAAAGGGTACGTTATTCCATGTACGCACCAGTACTCTCCCCCCTCCCTTACCCTTTGACTACAGTTGGCAATGACCTCGTTGGAACACTCTGGTTCGGAATGATCCTGCAACTCGGTGTTATCTTGGGTCTGATCGTCACCTTTACCAACGATACCCTTTTCCAATATGGTATCCCGCTCGCCATCTTCGCTGCTCTAGCGACATCATTCGGAGCACAAGGTGTTCATCTCAACGTCTTTCATGGGATAGCATCACAGAAAGCTCTTGCAGCCGGTTGGCTGATGACGTGCATCGTGAATGTGGTTTGGATCCTCATACTCTCTTCTGAACCTTCTTCGTTCGTTTATCGTTTCGTCGCGTCCAATGGTCGTGTAGTGGTGTTATCAAGAGGCGGCGGCGCTGCTGGTGCCAATGTGCAGAATGTGAGCACCAATATGGATGCGTTCGCGACGAAGTACAATACGGAAGGCACTTTACCCGATAATCAACAGCGGAATGGGAGCGTTGTTGGGAGTTTGGTGGGTAATGGCGAGAATAGAGGGTCGAGGTTACGAAACGGCGTGGTTGCCGATCCAGAGACGCATAGACGTAGGTCTGCTGGGGTATGGAGTACTCCCCCTCAAACTCCGGTGAGAGGTTCGATGAGGGATGTGCCGCCTGCCCCAGATTCGACTGCACCGCCCGCAGATGTTAGTGAAGCTGCGCCTGGGACGAGACCGACTTCGGAAGACCCTAATAGGCCGGTGGATGCCTCCCGCACCAACACGGATATCGGCCCTCCGCCTCCGCAGCAACAGCCGCAGCAGCCGCAGTTACCTAGGGCTTTGGCACTCTTTGACTGTGAGTTGGGTATTAGTTTCGGGATCGGGTTTGCTAATGCGTTGCTGTCAGATACCGCGTCACCTACCGATCCGAGTGAGTTGTCGTTTAGCAAGGGGGAGGTATTGGAGATTCTGGACAAGTCGGGGAAATGGTGGGAGGCGATGAGAAAGGATGGGACTAAAGGAAGTGAGTACCCCCCCCTTTTTGTGGTTTGACTCTGAGTGGATTTTGCTGAATGTTGTTTGGTAGTTGCTCCCTCTAATTATCTCAAACTCATGTAGTTTGTTTTTTTTGTTTCTTTGGCGTTTTTTCTTTATGTGTTACCTGACAGCTTTTTTTTTGATGATGGCGTTTCTACTTTTCTCGTTGTTGATATTCGTGCCGTGTACTTGTTCTCAATATACTTGTTTAGCGATGACAGCCTCTTTGGAGGTGATGATGGTGCGAGAAGCTGGAAGGGTGCCAAGAGGGGTTATGACCGAGGACGGGGGCGTTTAAGCCCATCTCAGTTGAAGTGATCAGTAAGAATGATCTTTTTATGTATTTACTGGCGGAGACGACTCATTATTGGATGGTAGGACCTTGAGTATCGTTTTGTGCAAGTTTGGGTGTATCGATGGTGACAATAACTGCCTGGCCAAGCGTCCGCCTGCGTCCATCATGAGCTCTGCCCATAAGATGGCTCTCTGTTCTCGGGCGACGTGCTTGAGTTACAAGGTTCATAGCGCTTAAAGTTTTCATCACTCCGCCAGCCATCCATTTATTGCAAGATGTCCTTTTGCTAGTATTGGGTGGCATAGGTACCTCCCCGTCCTCTACCCCACCGACCGACCAGCTCCGTACTCTTCCGCACCCTGTCTCTCTCAAACCACCGTGCCCTGCATTCACTCTGCTTTAAATCTTTTGCTCCCCCTCTCATCCTGCCTCTCCGACCTCCTGCCCCATTCCCAGTGTGCAATCCATTCCTATATTCTTTCATCGCATCCTTATCCCTGCTCCCAGACGACTTCCAAGCCCATGCAGGCAGCCTCGCGCAGAATCATACCCTACTCACCTTTTACGCTCCCTGCAGAGGTGGACGTCAACAGCATTAAGCGTACCGCCGATCTTTAGGGTTTGCTCCCGGCTGTGGGGAGAAGCAGGGCGAAAGGCTGATTATCTAGAATGCATGGTCCAAGATGCGATGACTGTCTTTTTACTAGACCCCTCTCCACACTCTCTGGTGTGGATGCTATTGACAGAAGGTCCACCTCGCGTTGTGGGATCGGAGCTCGGCTGGAGTTGCAAGATGCCATCCTCCCTCTTCCTCCTCCCATACGAAATCACCGCGAATGTCGTCATAAATGCAAGATTCGTACCTTTTGCCTTGACTCTCTATTTTTCTTGACCGTTTTTTCTAGCTAGTGTGCAAAATCTTTGTCCACTGTAGTATAAAAACAGTGCGTAGGTACCCCCATTGTTCCTCTGCTCTCTCTTCTCACCCTCTGCTCTCGTTTTCGCAATCATCTCGCTGACGGACGGACCCTGGCTCCATTCACGTCCAACCCCGGGCTCGCCTCTTCATTATGCATTGTTGACGGAGGTCCAGGGGCACAGATTGAAAGGTGAGTTTCCATAACTGGCAAGTGGCAAGGCACTCATATGGACATACTACCACGTTCAGAGTCCGCATTCGCTGATACGTTTAACGCTGAGCGAGATAAGGATCGGAATCATGTCGCTGATTCTTCTCATGAACAAGCTTCCCGAGCCCAATGAAAGCATCCATTGAGAACGATCAGGCGCGCGGAAACAAAGGCCCGGTTTTTTCGGTTTGGTGAGTGGAGAAAACAGTAGCGGCAAGGCCCCAGTTCCCAGCGAAGAATTTATGCTATCTGGATATGGCTAGGGCTACTATTAAACTTAGCGCCAGGTGTCACAGGACGCATACTTCTGACGGGCCTCATAATGCCGCAGTACACCCTCATCGTACGCCTCTTGTCTTGTGCTGCTATCGTTCATCCCTGCTTTGTTGCCCATCGCACACCATTGACCATCGCTTGCGGCTTGTGCACTCCGGGACATGCCGCTCTTGGGCTTTTGGAAAAAGCTGGTGAACCTGAAGGATGATCCTTCTGCTGAAAGATCTGGTATGCACGTCATGGCGCCCTTGGGAGAGTTCAGACCACTGATAAACTCCCCATCGTACACCCACGATAGAGTCTCCAGCAGAAGGGGGATTTACGAATGGACAGTCCAGTGATGCGAAGCCGGGATCTTCTCAGAAAAGGCAAGAAAAGTCGAACGACAGGCACTTTGCAGCAAGACCTGGTACGATCACCCGTCACTGTACCTTGGTTACTCATCGACAGTCTGCGACAGAATGCGCTAATCGCCACCGAAATGCTGACAAGCCAGCCACCATTCCCCCTGGTGCTACCAACAAGCCTCGCACGAAAGCAAAGATCGGGGACAAGACTCTTGCTACAGGAACCGGTGCGGCCACCAGAACACTCCCCGAATGGTCATTCACTCACCAAATACTCTGACAGACTCAAGTGGCAGTTCTGGCTTCTTCCAGAAGGCCAGGAATATTGTGATCAAGCAGTCCACTATGATCGATAACTCTCAAACTATACACAACGTGATACAAGGGAAGACTGGTATGAGCCTTGTCCACTGAGCTCGCTATCGGACCTGATCCATTTCACTGCTCGCTTAGCTCTCGAAGTCCTTTCTCGGGAAATGACGAAGGGTGCTGACGTTGACTCCTCCGCCCGATGGCCTCCTCCTTTATGTTACCCCGGTACTCGCGTCTCCCTCACCACCAAAATTAAAAACTGGCTTTTCGATGAAAATCGCATGTGGGACTTTCTCTGGTTGCATGGACCTGCTGGTGTCGGCAAATCAGCGGTCGCGCAGACCATTGCCGAGTTCGCTCTCAAGAAGGGAGTGCTAGGAGCAGCATACTTCTTCTCTCGGCCGAACGAACGCGATAACTACCTCGAGGTCTTCATCACCCTCGCATACCAGCTTGCTGTCCGCTTCCCTGGCTACCAGCCCCTTGTAGCCAGGACGTTGGCCGCAGATCCGGACCTGCTGGAGAAAGCACCCAACGTTCAGTTCAAAAGGTTGATCGTCGAGCCGCTTTCGTCGCTGTCCCATGAGCGGAAGCGTCTTATAGTCCTGGACGGGTTGGATGAATGCAATGGGGAGGAAGCTCAGCTGGAGATTATCGAACTCATTAATAACCTCATCCTCACCGGCACCTCCCTTCCAATCATATGGATGATATGCAGCAGGCCAGAGTCGCATCTCAAGCGGGTTTTGCTTCGAGCTGACTATATCGTACAATGCTGGCGGGAGGAGCTCCCGATTGACACGAGGGAGGCCAGAAGCGATACAGCGACTTTCATTCGTGCACGGTTCAGGGAGATACACAACAAATACAGAGGTTATGTTGAAGAAGACGCTGATGGTTCCTGGCCATCCGAGGCTGCCATTGCTGAGCTCATCGACAAGGCTTCTGGGCTTTTCGCACTCGCCCACACTTCCCTTCTGTACATTGAGAATCCTGAAACATCTGATCCTGACAGATGTCTCCGTGAGGTTCTCGCAGTCCTCACGCACTCGCACATAACTGGATCGCGACAACCCTTGCGGGATCTTGACCTGCTGTTCACCCGTATCCTCTCCGACGTACCTGAGCATCTGTGGCCCGTCACACGTCGAATCCTCGTAGCTTCTACCTTTCACCTTGACCATCGGAGAAGCACTACGCCCTTGGCAGCCCAGGCAATCTGTAATCTGCTGTGCATCACTCGCACCACCTTTTATGCCGCCATGCGTAGACTCCATTCCATTGTGATCGTCCCAGAACCCGGCGATGCTGCCAAGACACCCCTACGCTTCTTCCATGCCTCTTTCCTCGATTATCTGACTGATCCGAGTCGGTCGGGGCGTTTTTCCATTGGAAAGCTTATCCGAAGATCAGACTTGACTGTGGCGGCCAACCTCCGAGACTTTGTGTTCTCAGGTTTACAAAGTCTTCAGTCAGACATGGCGCTTGCCTTGGTCCCACGGAGAATCAGAGAGATAGTCAGTCGATCCCTGAAAGAGGCGCTTAGCTGGCCATCCCGGGACAATGATGACAACTGGCGGAATGCAGAAGCTGCATTGGTTGATTTCCGGGATGTTTTCTTCTGTCTTCTATGCGCACTATTGGAACATTCAGAAGTGGATGATGAGCTATTGGATGTGCTTCATGGCTTTGACTTTAATGTTTTGACCTCGACAGACTATAACTCGGATACTGGTTTGGATGTAAACTGGTGTCTGGGCCGACTTAGTAAACTGGTGAGTTTGTGAGTGTTCTCGAGTCCCACATGCTTATTCCCATGCCGCAGCGACCCTCTTCTTTGGTTCGAACTCATGGTACTTCGGAGTGGGACAACATGCTGCTCTCAAAGCTAGCTGAGAGGCGCCCCGATGCAAAAATCCTGGTGAATCACTTGTTACCTGTCTCTGATAATTTTATCAGATGTGTTGACGTCCCCGCCTGTAGGATTTTGATAACTACAAATCAGTAGATAGGGGTGAGGAATTTTTCTTGCTTGGGTATGGCAAGAATACTATTGCTGCGGTGGTTGGCTTTGATGATGAATGTATCTGGTGTTGTTCACAAAAGGAGTTTCAACAAGTTTGGCCTTCCTTACGACACTCTCCCATCTCATGGGATGTTGATCGGAAATGGTATTGGTTCATGCCACAAAAATGTATCACGTAGTGTATGTAGTCCCTGTAATTGTCATGAGTAAAGTTACAGCCTTTGATGTATGCCATCAGTTGGCTTTTGTTTTTTTATTTTTATTTTTATTTTTATTTTTATTTTTAAATCAATATTTATTGCAATAGAGCTAGTCTATTACAAAAAGGCATGCAGTAGCAGTAGTCCAAATCAACAAAGCATGAAAGAAAGGAAAAGGAAAAAGAAAATAGGTGCCACAAACAACAGGAATGAAAAGGTTCAAGGTAAGACACATAGACCAAAACAATAGTGTTACAGACCTCATCTCATTTCCATCAAACTCTTGGAGCCTTGGTTAAAACCTGGATTCTGTGGATCATATCCAGTTTAACTTTTCTTCCATTTCCATCAGATATCTTTCCTTGTAAATACTTTTCTCCATCCCTGTTCCTTCCATCATATTTCTTATCAGAATTCCTTGTCCAATTATCTTGTGTTTTTCTATTTATCCATAGCTTTTCCCTTCACTCTTGATCATCTTCATCCCTGCCCTTGTTCCCCTCAGTGCTTCAACTGTTCTGGTCCCCATGCCTGCAATGACTACCAGTGTCCTTACTAGTGCTATTGATTTGACTGTGAATGGATCCAGGGGCAACACCAACCTGATGCAGAGGCCAAGAAAGCTTCCTCAATGCCTTTGTAAGGGCTGATATGCTTACCTCTTCTGGTGCAGCTTCACCTGGCCATGGACTGCCTTGCTGTATTCAGTTTGTTTTTCATTCATGTTGTTTGGGGTGCCTGTAATTTTCTCTTCTTTTCCTTTCTTTCTTTTGTTTCTCTTGTACACAATGGGACTGCTATTGCACACCCATTTGTAGTTATTGCAATAAACTGTTGACTCACAAATAATTAAATTAAATTAAATTAAAAAAGAGTGGGTCAACAATTGGCCTTTCAAACTGAACACTCAGTGCTTTCCTCAGTAGGTCTGGATCTACACCTTAGCCCTAAGGAGCTGGTAGCCAGGAAAGTGGGCAGCAAGCTGGGAGTAATGGAGACTTCACAGTAGTTTATTTTGTTGGCTAGGCCTTGAGAAGACCTGAGAAGTACTCTGCTCCAAACACACTCCCAGGCTTCTCGACATCGATCTCAGCCGCAGTCTGTGTGACCGCTGACTGCCCAGTGCAAGCCAGCCAGTTCAATGAGAGGTTCTGGTGGCGTGACTGCTGGAGAGGAGCCAGATTTGGATTGCAGTGAGGAGCGAAATTCGAGATCCAGGATAACGTAGTGTTCAGGGTGGCCACCGAGCCAGTAAGTCAGAATCAACACTATTGTCCTCTTCAAACCCGCATCCCTTCCTCATTCGAGCCATTAAGCCGCCTGATGACATATGTCGAAGGCCACAACTTTCCCTGTCACAGATACAGGGGCTATAGCTACTCTGTAGTACATTGTTGTGGCATGAACCAATTCCATCTGTGATTGACGTCCCACGAGATGGAAGAGTGTCGTAAGGACGGCCAAACTCGGTGAAGTTCCTTTTGTGAACAACACCAGATATATTCGCCTCCTAATTCAGCCACCACAGCAATAGTATTCTCACCACACCCAAGCAAGAAAGATGCTTCACCCCTATCCACCGATTTGTAGTTCTCAAAATCCTACGGGCGGGACATCAACACATCCGATAAATCAGGGGCAAGGAACAAAGCAATCACCAGTATTTTCACACCGGGGGACCTCTCAGCTAGCGTTGAGAGCAGTGTGTTGTCCCATTCCGAAGTACTATGAGTTCGAACCAAAGAAGAGGGCCGCTGCGGAATGGGAATAAGGATGTAGGATTCCAGAATACCCACGAACTCACCAGTTTACTGAGTTGGCCCAAACACCACTTTACATTCACATCAATATCTGAGCCATCGTCTGTCGGGGTTAAGACGTTAAAGTCGAAATCACGAAGCACATCCAATAGCTCATCGTCCACTTCCGAATGCTCCAATAGTGCGCATAGAACACAGAAGAAAACATTCCGGAAATTAACTAATGCAGCTCCTGCGTTCCGCCAGTTGCTATCATTGTCACGGGATGGCCAGCTAAGTGCCTCTTTCATGGATCGACTGACATCCTGATTGCTTTTTATCTCTTCGGCGTACAGTGCAACCAAGCCAAGTGCCATGTCTGACTGAAGACTTCGTAAACCTGTCAACACAAAATCTCGGAGGTTGGCCGTCACAGCCAAGTGTGATCTTTCTATAATCTTTCCAATGGAAAAACGCCCCGACCGACTCGGACCAGTCAGATAATCGAGAAAAGAGGCATGGAAGAAGCGGAGGGGTGTCTTGGCAGCATCACCAGGTTCTGGGACAATCACAACGGAATGAAGTCTGCGCATGGCGGCATAAAAGGTGGTGCGAGTGATGCGCAGCAGGTTACAAATCGCCTGCACTGCTAAGGGTACTCTGGGCTTGTAGCGAAAGTTAGAGGCTACGAGAATTAGATGCGTGACGGGCCACAGGTCATCAGGTACGTCGGAGAGGATACGGGTGAACAGCAGGTCAAGATCCCGCAAGGGGTTTCGCGATCCAGTTATGTGCGAGTGCTTGAGGACCGCGAGAACATCACGGAGACATCTTTCAGGATCAGAAGTTTCAGCATTCTCGATGTACAGGAGGGAAGTGCTGGCAAGTGCAAAAAGCCCAGAAGCCTTGTCGATGAGCTCAGCAATGGCATCTTCGGAAGGCCAGGAACCATCGGCGTCTTCTTCAACATAACCTCTATATTTGTCGTGTATCTCCTTGAACCGCGCACGAATGAAAGTCGCTGTATCGCTTCTGGCCTCTTCTGTGTCTATCGGGAGCTCCTCCCGCCAGCATTGTACGATGTAGTCAGCTCGAGAGAAGGCCCGCTTGAGGTGCGACTCTGGCCTGCTGCATATCATCCATATGATTGGAAGGGAGGTGCCGGTGAGGATGAGGTTATTGATGAGTTCGATGATCTCCAGCTGAGCTCGCTCCCCATTGCACTCGTCCAATCCATCCAGGACTATAAGGTGCTTCCGCTCGTGGGACAGCGATGAGAGCGGTTCGACGATCAACCTTTTGAACTGAACGTTAGGTGCCTTCTCCAGCAGGTCTGGGTCTGCAGCTAATGTCTTGGCTACAAGGGGCTGGTAGCCGGGGAAGCGGACGGCAAGCTGGTATGCGAGGGTGATGAAGACTTCCAGGTAGTTATCGCGTTCGTTGGGCCGAGAGAAGAAGTATGCTGCTCCTAGCACTCCCTTCTCGAGAGCAAACTCAGCAATGGTCTGCGCAACCGCTGACTTGCCGACACCAGCAGGTCCATGCAACCAGAGAAAGTCCCACATGCGGTTGTCATCGAAGAGCCAGCTTTGAATTTTGGTGGTGAGGGAGACGCGAGTACCGGGGTAACATAAAGGAGGAGGCCATCGGGCGGAGGAGTCAACGTCGGCGCCTTTCGTCATTTCCCGAGAAAGGACTTCGAGAGCTAAGCGAGCAGTGAAATGGATCAGGTCCGATAGCGAGCTCAGTGGACAAGGCTCATACCCGTCTTCCCTTGTATCACGTTGTGTATAGTTTGAGAGTTATCGATCATAGTGGACTGCTTGATCACAATATTCCTGGCCTTCTGGAAGAAGCCAGAACTGCCACTTGAGTCTGTCAGAGTATTTGGTGAGTGAATGATCTATTCGGGGAGTGTTCTGGTGGCCGCACCGGTTCCTGTAGCAAGAGTCTTGTCCTCGATCTTTGCTTTCGTGCGAGCCTTGTTGGTAGCAGCAAGGGGGTTGATAGCAGGCTTGTTAGAATTTCGGGGGCGATTAGCGGACTCTGTCGTGCTGTCGATGAGTAAAACGTGGACTCTACAAGGTGCGGTGACGGGTGATCGCACCAGGTCTTGCTGCAAAATGTCTGTCGTTCGGCCTTTCTTCCTTTTTCTGAGAAGATCCCGATTTCGCATCACTGGATCGTCCATTCGCGAATGCCTCTTTTACGGGAGACTCTATCGTGGGTGTGAGAGTGTACGATGGGAAAGAGAGTTTATCAGTGGTCTGAGCTCTCCCAAGGGTGCCATGAACGTACCAGATCTTTCAGCAGAAGGATCATCCTTTGGGTTCACCAGCTTTTTCCAGAAGCCCAAGAGTGGCATATTCCGGAGTGTACAAGGAGCACGCGATGGTCAATGGTGTGCGATGGGCAACAGAGCAAGGATGAACAAGACAAGAGGCGTAGGTCGAGGCTGTACTGCAGCACCATGAGGCTTGTCAGAAGTATGTGTCCTGTGACACCTGGCGCTAAGTCTAATAGCAACCCTCAAATGATCGCCCTGGTCATATCCAGATGGCATAAGTTCCTTGCTGTGAACTTGGTCCATGCTGCTATCGTTTCGCTACAAGCTCACCAACCCAAGAAAACGAGGCCATTGTTCCCGCACACCTGACCGTTTTCATCGAATGCCTTCATCAGGTTTGGGAAGGTTTGTTTCATGAGAAGAGTCAGCGACACGATTCTGATACTTACCTCACTCAGTGTTAAGTGTATCATGGTTGAGGACTCCTTATAGCAGTGCTTTCCACTTGCCAGTTATGGAAACTCACCTTTCACCTGTGCTGTCCCTCTTTTCATGCAAAGGGGGCCTGAACCTCCGTCAACAATGTATGACCATGCCTGCCAATTTGGAGTGTTGATGCGACGTTGCAGCGGCAGTTCCAGCACCTGTGAACGTGTGTGAGCGTCCTGCGTCTGCTCCATTTCATTCTTCTTTTGACACTCGGACCATACCATGATAATGCCAGGTGTTTCCTACATTAATATACCCTGCAACGTATTTACTCACCCTCAAAACTCTTGTATGGGCATTCAGGCTAACTTGTCTACCATGCGCATACACCTCGATACCATCACCAATAGTGACTGCTCTCCGCCTCATCGAACCCACGGACTGCATGTCACCGGCAATGGGATTGCATAATACGTCCTATGCCGACCGTCTACTATTTTTCCACAGGTTCTGAGTGATGAAAATTTCAAGCCCTATAAGCCTTGTAGCTCGTTAATCCCTCGAAAACGCCACCCGGGAATTGAGATTCATCTTATGAACGAGACAGCCGCAGAGTTCGTGATGGATCCGGCAGTGCGTCTTGACAATTGTTGTTACATCGATACACCCTCACTCGAACAAAATGATACTTGAGGTCCTACCATTTGATAATGAGTCGTTTCGCCCAGTCGTCGCGCGAAAAGATCACTCTTACTACCCACCTCAATGGGGGTGAGCTTAAGCGTCCCCCGTCCTTAGTTATGCTCCTCTCGGCATGCCTCGACCCTTCCAGCTTTAAAATGCACTATAAATACAAACGTGACGTTGAGGACATCAACAGTTCCTTGCCCTCAGAAGACGCCATCGCACAGAGTGTCGACAAGACCTCTGGGTTCTTACTCGTCATCACCATCCTCATGTACACGGAGGATCCTAAATCTGCCAATTCCGACAGGCGCCTTAGAGAGATGCTTAAGCCGTATGTCAATGCAAACAGATCTAGTTCGGAGAACCCATCTTCAGGTCCTGAGGCAGGACAACGACACGTCAAATGGACTATTCCAGTTGTGACACAACCCGACATTGACATCTGATCTAGTGAAGACCTTGCAGGAGGGGTGGGAATGAATAATAGACGCGTATGTTATAATGGGCGGAAGTAACAGTAGCATTGGATGGCATGGGTATGTTTGTCTCCATCGTAATAGCGGACGTCAAGTGCATTAAGTTTAACACCGTTCTTTAGCATTTACACCTGGTTGTGGGAAGAAGCAGGCGTGATCATCTAGAACGCACAGCCTAGAGACGTCGTGCATCGTGAATATACCGCACTCTACCGCAGGGCGCAGCAGCGGTACCAAGTCTACCGCACATCCAACACGCGGGTGCAGCAAATTCTGTTGGCCCCTCTCAGATGTCTGATGTGTGATGGTTGTTACGCGTTCACGTCGGGCATGGGAAGCCAGATTCTGATTTAGCTGCCGAGCTCATTCTTGTAGCAGGGAGATCTTCGCGCCCGTCAGGTAGCGCTACTATTAGGTGATATGCAAGGACTTCTTATGAGATAGGGGGGCAGAATCCGAATCTACACTTCGAGGTCAACTAGCATTACTGATCTCATGTCATGATGGTATCCTTCTCAGAGCCAACAGTCAAAAACACTCCCGCTTTTAACTGCATAAATACAGCACTGTATGGGCTCTGGTAGTTTTACTAACTATATGACCCTTATGCCCCGCGCTGTTTGTCCATAACGGAGATTTTCAATCCAGGACAGAATATCCCTCCACGAACTCTAATCCCGAAAATGCCCCCGCCAGCTGCCTTGTTCACACCTTCCGACACAACAATCTCTCCCCATGCACTTTCTCCATCACTCATAAAATCTACCGAGATGAACTGGGTCATTGGGATGTCCATCGGTTTCATCGCTTACGGTGTCCTCCTCACCTTGGGACTCACTAGTTTCGGAATCTTGCACCGCCTTCCACGCCCTAGGGGATTTTGGAACCAGCGGAGCGTGTTGATGATATATTTAAGCCTGCTAATGGTGCTGAATACCGTGTTACAGGCGAACACCATGAGAGGCAATCTTATTGCCATATTCGAGACACCTCCCGAGAAATTAACATACTTTTATTTGGACCGGTTAAATATCTTGGCTGTTTGCGTCCTCGCAATGACGGACGGACTATTGGTAGGTCCTATCTGCCCTTGGCGTACCATTATCTCTAGGGTTTGGATTAAATAAAGTCGATCAGGTCTGGAGATGTTACATGGTACAAAAGATCCTCCTTGCGGGGAAACCTACACGATGGCATTATATTTGCTGGATTCTCCCAATGATCCTATGGCTAATATTTATCGGTACGTGTTGTACACACTCCAGTATTCACTCACTAAGATGTCTCCCTGGCCCCAATCCAGGCGTAGGAACGGCAGCAGTCGTAACTTCAAATCCGGACGTTCCTTTCTCCGAGCCCGCAGACCCACGCGGAGTCTTCCTTCTTATAGTATCCCTCCTCTGCAACATACTTCTCAACCTCTTCGCAACGACCAACATCGTAGTCCGGCTGCTCATTCACCGGCGGTCCATGATAACCTCCTTCGGGAACCGGTCTTCGTTGTCAAACGTCCACCTGCGGATCATAGCAATTTTGCTCGAGTCGTCAGCCATCAACTTGCCAATTGCAATTGTATCTGCCATATGTGCGGGATTGGTGGGAGGACTTGGGCTTCTGGCTGTGGAGATTGGCGTTCCATCACAGGTGCGTACGCAGATGTCCTGGAAGTAAAGCTTACTTGGGTCTAACCGCTACGCAGTCGTTTTCGTCCGTGCTGGTAATTTACCAGATAGCGAGGGGTAGAGCGGTTGGGTCACAGCCGGTGTTGAGCCGCAAAGAGAATGATGAAAGTCAGCATTTGGAAACTGTAGTTTGCACAGAACCAAGTATGCACGAAAATTAATTGCCACCACGGTGGTCTACTTTGTAGCACGGACACTTGTTTAGAATGTGTACTGCAGGGAGAATGTCCAGGTCATGCCAGGACACAAGATTGTCTGCCAGTATTCATAGCATTTACTGATATCCCAGATCCTGTGTCTCGTTGCCTCGGGGCCGTCGTAGCAGCCCTCCTGACGCAGTTACCTTTATTAATGGCATTCACCGTCCATTTTCGTAGTTTACTTGCCATTCCATCCCACACCAAGCAACCCGACTTGATGGACCTCGACACATCGCATCTTTGTACCTTATCCGGGAGACAAGGTTGCTAAGTCGACACGTCGCTTGATTGTCGGGGGCCTGAGATCTCTGGCAGGACGAACTGACAGGCGGAGGGAGGTGGCCGTAATGGTTGATCAGAAACCAGGAGCAAACTTCGTAGCACAGGGGTGATGGGTGCTGGCGTGGTGAATGACATGTCTGATCATCAGCAGGTTAGGTCCACGAATAGCACTAGGGCGACCTAGCAGATCGTAAATGCTGGGATGTCATGTGCGCTAGTGCGGGAAGCAGAGAGGGCGTGGTCATAAGCAACGTAAAAGGCTAAGTAGGGCATGAAGCGAACGTGTCGTCAGCGGTAAAAAGGTGGGACGTTCGTGGCGGAAAGGGGGCGTGGGAGTGCGGCGACATTTGGTCTGGCACAAAAATTGTCAAAGTTTTGAGCAAAGGTGGACGAAGAAAGGCGTCTATGCAGCACAAACATGATGGAATAACTAGAAATGTGAAGCAATAAGCAGCGAGGCGGGAGCCCGCGGGATCGCGCAGAGGAACATGTAGTCCTGCCCCGTTGCAACAGGGGTTAAACGAGTCAGGCCCCAACGGGCCATTTCTACTCTACCTCCTTCAGCGAGACAACATGTACCCTAGGTTGAACTGGGACATTATTCCCTTTGAATGAACAGCCCTTTTCTCGCGTACAGCAGAGACGGAAACTGCAAACCAAGCGCCCGTCTACCTCGGGTGTATGTCTCCAGCTCTAGAGAATACAAGTACTCGCCATCCACAAAGAAAGCTTAGTACAAGAGACCAAGCACCCCTTATTCATACAACACAAGCAGACATCCACCGCTAACCGGCGGGGGTATAGTTTTACTCCAACTACATCGCCAACTCGAAATCTAGTTCACTGGAATAGGCACCTGACCATCTATCTTGACTTCAGCAACATCCGCCTGCTGCTGCTGTTGCTGCTGTGCTTGTTGCGGGGTCTGCCCAGATCGCGAGATCGCAGCACCAAGCGCTTGGGTGCGAAGAGCGAGTCCACGCGTTTTCTCGATGACAGATTGGTACACGGGGAGTGCCGGTCGATTGATTTCGATAATGTTCTGATTTTTGGATGCGGGGTCAGGAAGAGAAAAGAAGATAATATCATGGAACGAACCTTCTCGAGATCAATCTTCGCATCTGCGCCCATCCTCGTCTCTCTGATAAGGTTGGCAACCCACTTCTCGCCCTCATCAGGGGAGAGGTTCAGCCTCTCTGACAGATCCCTATAAAACAACTCTGTCAGCATGTGCATCCCGACCCATACAGCCAGTTTTACGAACCTGATATCAATCCTCTGATGGATCCTGCAGTAAGCCTCACTGATCAGATACCTCGCATTGTCCAAAAACTCCTCCCTAAACTCCCCAAGGAAGAAATCATTCTTCACCACCTCCTCAGCCCGCTTCAACTCCCTCTGAGCAGCCTCAAAATCAAACTCGACGTACAGCTCCTTCAAAAACGCCGTAACAGGATCCTGGTACTGATACTCCTCCATCTGAATCACCTTGACCACCTCTCTAATCGCATTCCTCACACGAGCCGAAACGGGGTTCGCGGCTGATCCAGACGAAGACGTCTTTCGTGAAAGTATGGCTGCCGCAGCGAGGTACCGCAAGATCCACGGACATGCAGTCTGGATAGTGTTGAGGTATGTCGGTGCGAGGAATGTCTCCAGAAGAAGCGTTCGGCCTTGTTTGTGGTTGAAGTAAATGAACAACGACCAGTGGACTAACCATGTCCTCGAATGCAACTGCACAAGTGCAGGCTCGGTCTTGTCAGTGGGGGCACCGGATGCACTCGCAGCTGCGGCTGCGGCTAATATCGACGCGGAAGAACGCGAATCGATGAGATCTCGGAGGGTGTTGAGCTCTTCGAGCGCCGTATCCCATTTTCCTGTGAGGATGTCTGAAGCGAGTTTTCCCCAGTGCGCGGAGGTGGTGAGATCCGTATCGGTGGAAAGTACACGGAAGTGATAGAGGTAGTCGGCGGCGCCGCTGTAATTTCCGTATGAGTATTGGAACTGGCCAAAGTTGTAGAGGGCAGTGATTTGTTCGAGTGTGAGCTGAAAAATCGATGAGCGTGTAAGTGGGGGATCAGGCAAGAGTGAAGGGGAACGTACGTTGTAATTTTCCTTCAGAAATTGAAGGTTTTGGTTCTTGTCCTGACGTAGTGCTTGAGCAACGTCTGGGTTCTCGATCACGTCTAGTACGGCCTGTGCCTCTTGTTGTAGCCGCTCATGTGTTGAGACTGCGTTTTGTCTCTTCCCCTCAAACTCTATCGACGAACATGGAGTTAATATAGTTCCAGAATCAAGAGACCAACCACGCACCAGCAGGGACCTCCTGATCAGGATGAATCTGTTGGAAAAGCGTGACAGCATAGTCAAACATATTTGTATCTCTGGCGAGCTCATACTGGGCCTGGGTGACCTCCTCGACGGGGAAGAGCTGGGTCTCCGAGAGGTGGGTAAGGAGGGGGAAGGAGAGGTGGCGGTCGAGGTATGGAATGATAGTCTTTGAGAGATCGTGTTCAGCCATCGTTGGCGTTGTTCTACACACAACCAAAACGATTTCCCAAAAATTATATCGCACAGCCACTCAATTATGTAACCGCAACAAATAGAAGGGCTAGTACAACACTAGTAAATGAACACAACTCAGGGTATAAACAAAGCAGAATCGTCCATGAACAAAACTCCTTGAAGCTAACAAAAACACAGACCTCACATCGCTACCCCACCAGCAGTGTAGCCGCTCGTCTGCGAGTAGCTGCTTACCCGCTTCGTAGCGATGAAACTCGACACATCCACACCAAGGTCCCGGAAGCAGTCAATCGGAATCAACCCCTTCTCAGGTTCCTTCCATTTCCCTTTAACCGGTGAACCAGCATAGTAGACCGGATTTTTCTCCACCAATGCCCATCCATCATCGAACATATGCAGAATCCTCACTCTATCTCCAACATCAACAGGCAACTCGTCCCCTAGAGTGGGTATGAACGGTCTTTTGATCATCTCAACCTCCATAAACTCGGGATGAACAGCACTAGGCGTAGACGGCTCCGGAGGAAGTGGGTCTGCAAATGGATCCTTCGTCTCAGTCGCAGTCGCAGTAGCCCCCGTAGGAATACCCAAAGCCGCAACAGCAGCTGCATGCAGCGCAATCGGGTCGGGATCGCTGAAAGGATTCGCCACAGGGCTAGGCACAGGCAAGCCAGGAACCTCTTCCGCAATATCCGGACCCGCGCCCCTCAGACTACTAGCAGCACCACCCACCGCACTCGCGTTCAACGTGTATGAACTCGCCGGCCTCGAGAATTGCGAACTCCAATCACCCGAGCTCTTATCCGTCGGCGGTTTCGGGAAAGCGAAAGACTCGGTGGGCGAGAATGGTCGCACAGACATGGGCGTGCCGATTTCGGGTACCAAGAGACTGTTCCGGTTGACGATAAGCCATTGGCCGTGTCCATCGCTCTCGACACTGCTAACTGTCCCGACTGAATACCTGCTCTCTGGAGTCGTTGTGGAGTTGGGTTTGGAAACCGTGATCTTGGGGCTAATCGGACTGTCGACGTTCACGAGCACAGGTTCCCTACGCAGCTCTGCCATCGGTGGCAACGCCGGGATATCGAAATCCAGATCCAGTCGCGGGGTTTGACTATGATCCACTGTAGTCTCGAAACTGCTCCTCACGCTCTTCCTCTTCTTCACATTCCCACCCACACCACCACCAATACCAATATCCCCATGCGCTCTGTCCGCATAAGTCTGAGGTGTATGGTTCCTAGAGAACCACCACTGCTCCCTGCGCTCACTGCGTCGCGACAGCCAACGGCGACGAAGCAGCATGATGCTGACTGCCACGATAACGAGAAGGATCGTAATTACAATCCCTGCAATCGCACCGCTAGAAAGTCGTCCATGTTGCTCTCCCTGATTAGCCGCACCCGTCCCTTCCACATTTCCACCATCACCACCGCCACCAACACTGCCATCCCCACTACCTTCAGTATTACGAGGTGCCCCAGACACGCTAGGGATACCAACGCTGATCCCGTTCGTCGAACCACTAGACACTGTCCCACTGTGCCAAATAGAGTCAGATACGGGTCTCGTAGTAGACCCCTCCTCGCTAGGGTCATTTCCCGCATTGACGGGCACCTTCTCTGGATCCGACAAAAAGCTCGAGCCGGAGGTTGGATTGGACGAAGGCGCGGTGTTACTTGTGCCTATGCTTCCGCTAGGCAATGGAATAGATCCTGCGCCAGCTGAGCTACCACCAGAGGTGGGAGAAGAACCATCCGTAGGTTGTCCTGACGCCCCTGGCGCCGGGTCTCCACCGCTGCTAACACCACTTCCGGTCGATCCACCATTCCCGTTATTCTCTTCACCATTACCGTTCTCGTTACCATTCCCGTTACCATTCCCGTTACTATTCCCGGTACCATTCCCATTCCCATTCCCGTTTCCATCCCCACTCCCAGAGGTGGGCTGCGACCCAATTGCAGTCGTCGTCTCAGCAGGAGGTATCGTAACAGGAGCCGGATTCTGAGGAACACTCGTCTGCACTGGTTGATTTTTCCCCGCTATGAGAGGCGTGAGGATGGGATTCAAGACCGGGACAGAGGGGACCGGAATTGGGAGACTAATGAGCGCCGGTTCGCGTGGAGAAACGATGTTGGGGGAGGAGGGAGAACGGCGTGTGATGGGGAGGTGCGGGTGGACGTGGAGTCGACGTTGTGCGAATGTAGGCATTTTTTTTTTTTTTGTGCTCAAGTCGGTCGATGGGTGGTGAAAAGAAAGAAGATGTCCCTGGCTCCTTTTTTCCAGGTGTTGGAAAGATCAAGATAGAATGAACAGATGAAAGATGAGAGAGGTGAGGTGAGATATAGCGATAATTTAATCAAACGAGTGTGGTGCACTGACAGTGCTAATGAGGAACGATGTGCGTGGCGTTCGGATAGATAGTTGGACAAAGACAGATTGAAAACAAGAGAATCCGCTAACCCAAAAATCGCCTTGAAAAAGGGATTGAAAGTGCGTTTCGGGGAAAGACGCGGGGGAATGAAAAGAGGGGAAACTCAACCACAGACACAGGTATCCACAATAAATATGCCACCCCTCGCCAACGCCAAAAATACCACAAAGTTTGCTCGCCAACTCATTATTTCCCTTAGGGGGGCCAGATCCTGTGAGAGAGCCAATTCAATTACACCAGGTGATTGGGATCCAACACGAGATCTGGGTCCTGGAAATATTTTGTATTGGGTGATGTGATGCCCAGGTCTGACAATGATAACCGTGCCATGTTTGGAATGAGCGCTCCCACTCCAAATTTTGATGCTTGGGTGGTTTCGAGAACATTTGAAGTCGTTGCGACATCCTGACGTGGTCGCCCCCTGCACCTCCCAGTATTTAGTCCCGTCCTTGAATGAATATTCCGGGCGCTCCGCTCATGACTTTAGGATTCATTGTGAAAGCTAGCCTCGAAAACGAAAGAGGAAATTGGACCCAGAAGGAAAGGTTTACTTTTTGCCGCAACTGCCGCAGTTAAAGCGCCAAGCCCCCCCCCCCCCCCCAATGTCGGATATACTTGTCCACTGACATGGACAGGTCCATCAATTCTCTAAGCCCCGCTTCCGACGCCTCAACTCCAAAAGCTTCGACGTCATTACGACAGTCTCTCGTGCAGAAGCACCCGCGCGTACTGTGAGGAAAAAGAATTTTACAGTGCGACAAGGCTTGACATTTTAGAACACAAGATACACGCATGCAGCCAAGTGATTGGTAATTGACCCCACGCGTCCCTGGGACCGCGGAATCAAGGATTGTTGTCATGTGCAACCGTCTGTTATCCGGCGATTGCTCCGAGTTTCGATGGGATTGGAGTCCTTGAGTGACATGGATAAGTGGACGTCCGGGATCAGAACAAGGTTTTTCATGCACCCGTACACAAGCACGATCATCAATATCACTGGTACCATCACATTGCAGAAAGGTATTGGTTCGCCTTTGATGGAGCTTCCACAAACGCGCTCCAGTGGGTGTCTTGACACTAACGAAAGACATCTCAAGAGTCAAGACTCACCTGGAAACAAAAATCCGAGATACATACGCCGAGCTGGGGCCAATCATGCGCAAGAGGAAAGGGAACTTCCCATTCCCGTCAATTTGTAAACTCACATGGTTTCACTCCACTTCCGGCTTCTCTTCCCTTGGCCGCGTCCTGTGACACATTCCCCTCAGTGGGATTGGTTCCGTGCCTCTAAGTTCTGCTCCCGTGTACTATCGCGACACACTCTGGTCGTTCCGCTTGAATGCCACAGGACTGGCGTGGCGAGAAGTGCTAACCCTCGGGTATCCCGAAGCTGCTGACGATGTCTAACATCCAATAAGCTTCCCTGCATTACAGCGTCGTGTATACACAGACTACGCACAACCCGAAGCTCTGCCCTGCCAGGCTCAGACGGAGCCTTTTTACCCGGGAACTTGTTTAACGAGAGTAGGTGGGGAAATTTGCAATCATCCAGCACCAATTGCAGCGGGAAGTAAACCTTCTCTCGTCAGGCGATGCTCCCAACAGGTTGACGCAATAGATGCCTTTCAACTTCCATTCGCGAAGCTATTGGTGTCGTCGTCGGTAAGATCCACGCCACCTGACGGATTTTTACCAGCCATTGGTCGTTAGTCGTGACGTCTGCCTGTTACACCTTCAACATTTCCAAAATCTCCGAAAGAGTTTTATTACCTGGATACAGACTCGAATGACTGAACGCACCAGGATACGCCTAAATAACGCCTATCACCGCGTGTCAATGTGGAGTGCAACTGATTAACCACATGTTTCAAGAGCTTTGCTTCATATGGGATTATCTAGATTCAATATTCCCCGACACCTAGGATGGGTGTGGTTTCGTCAACGGACCGGTCTTATCATGTCGGAAACGTCCTTGAAATTTTGTTCGCAAGCGTCCTAGGAGAGGGGGTGCACTATGGCAGATATATTAGGCAAACGGGGAGCATTTGATGTGCGAGGATATACGGCAGCCGAGGGCGGCAACTGATGCATTTGACAGACTTCGTTGCTTGATCATCATCCGCCATCCAGGGACATCACAATTACATACTCTGCTCTGTCCAGATTTTTGGAGATCTGGTTCTGTGAACTCACCGACGCTAAGACCTCTTGGAGCTCTTTCGGATACCTATGAGCATGAATGGGACTCTGTAAAGACGACGGACTGTTCGTTGCATGCGCCCCAGGTTTTCTAAGAATGAGTCCAATAACAACGATTACAGCACCCTGTTGCTGCCTTCAAGTGACCTCGTTTCGCTTTACTCTGCTGAATCTTTCCTTCATCCAGAACCTGAAGTCACCAAGCTCCATATTCTCAATGTCATTTTATCACCAAAACGAAATCAAGGTCAACATTAATTCCTAATGAATGAACAAAGAAAAAGCAAGCCGCAAGGCACGAGTTACGTAGCATCACAGTTAACGAAAATAATAAAGGTTATATACGGAACTAAGTACATGCGTAATTACAACTAGAGACAAATAGAATAATACATTGTCAGGGAGTCATAGCTGGACTCGATGGCCATGGTGGATAGGATGCCGGGGGACGAGGTCTATATTTTGAGAAAGAAGGATCAACTCCCTCGGGAACCACTACCAGAGCCAGATCTCTGTGCCTCGACAACTTCGAATCCTTCTGGCCCCTCATCCTCGTCGCCCTCGCCCTCTTCATGGGTCTTCAGCCGTCTCAACTCTTCGTCATCCCCTTCTCCACTAGACAAGGGCCTATACTTTGACGTCGCTTTACGTCCACTCCCACTCCCACCACCCATCACACGCGACAACCAATTGTCTCGACCGCCCCTAGCGTATCCACCTCCATCAGCATCGTGAGACTTGGGCGGGTATACGCGTTCATTTGATATAGGCGACATTTCTACGGAAGACCGGAGTGGCAGGTGATCTCTGAATGGTTCTGTGGGGCCGCGGTTATTATTAAGGCCACGTCGCAACAGAGTGGACGTAGAAAGGAGATTGCTTACGTTCGCCGAAGACAGCGTCCATCTCTTCCAGTGGAACGCCTTTTGTTTCTGGGTAGACTGCAGGCAATTGTTAGCGATTGACAACACCAATTTGTGTTTCAAGACGCACGGAAATATACTGGTAAAAATAAATGGTCAATACATAACTGGAGAGCCGAAGAACAAAACGCGTACCAAGAGCAAAGCTACAAGCACAATAAAATGCATGCATATAATATAGTCTCCACTCAATGACTTCCTGGAGGTATGGTGTAGTTTCCCCAACTAGCCAATTGAACGCCCAATTTGTCGCAGTTGATAGCGAAACGCCCTTTGCGCGTACCGTGAGGGGCATTATCTACACGGATTGTGAGTATAACCCATTCCATTAACTATAACAGTTACCGCGAACCTCAGGTGGGTAGAGCCATGGAATGGGTCCCCAACTATAACCGAATGCGGCGTTGAAGATAATGACGGACGCCACGACGGCGTTTGGAGTCCACGGTTTGTCCAAGTACATCCAGTATCCGGTGGCACATAACGCTGCACCCATCTAAACCCGTCATTTATTCCTGTGCTACATAAGGGACTAAGACGACATACCACAGCTGCGCCTGATAATAAGATAGGACGACGACCCCATCGATCTACCAGTATCCATCTGTTGCCAATCATGAGTACGCAACCATTGATATGATTAAGGCTTACGGTGGAAGCGTGCTGAGAATATAGACTATGGCGTTGATACCAGTCATAAGAATTGCGTCACGGCCGCGCCAGCCAGCCTCTGGTGATACGTCAACGTCACATCCAAAGTGGGACGAATGAGATGAATTTACCTTCAAATACGCGAGCTAACCGGAGACCATGTGAGCGAGAGAGGTTCTGCATCAATGAGACACTCACGGGCATAATAGGAAATCACTGAAACAGTTAGTGGTATCAGGATTTAGAGTCTGAATTAGAACACTCGCAGCGTACCATTAATGCCATTCTGCGCGCCAATGGTGTCAGCTTCTCAATGGCGGGGGCACAGAATATTGCTTACAAGTTGTGCGAAAGCTTGTGAAGACATAGCGAGAAGGACGCGTTGCTTGTATTTTCGCCACATCATCCGGTAAGTTCGCTCTTCACCAGATTCGCGCTAATGAATAGATCAGTTTATCTAACACAAGCAAGCAGAAGAATTTTCACACCTCCTGAACAACTTTATCCTTGATCTCCTGGAATTCTGCTTGGGCCGTGAGATCGTTAAAATCTCCGCCATGCAAATCAGCTATCACGCGCATGCCAGCTTCATCCCGACTATTATCAATGAGCCACCTAGACCCAAGGTCAGCGCACACAGATACAGAACCGTCCGAATAGATACTCACCTCGGACTCTCCGGCATCACCAATGATCCTAAGGCGAGGATAGCACCAATCACACATTGAATGAATAGAGGTATCCTCCAGGAAAGGCTTGAATCGATGAAAGAGCAGAAATAATCCGTCCACTGAAGAGGGGTTCAAGGTTAAGTTCATGAATCGGCCAATGGTGGACATACGACAGAGAATGCATATCCAAATATATTGCCAGTGAACTCGGCACACGCTAGCGCACCCCGCTAAACAACGGTCAGACCCACCAATAGCGAGAATGACGGAATAAACGCACATGATTCGGAGGCGATATTTCACTTTGGTATATAGGTACAATGGTCCTGTGAAAGAAGTGGATTAGCTTGGAGAGATGAATGATGGAACCAAGCGCACGATAGAAGGCCAACACCAAAACCACTGATGATACGCCCCAGTACCATTGACCAGAAGCCGATGGTAAACGTTTGTATGGCGCCTCCCAAGGTGAACACAACCGCACCGGCGAACAAGGTTCCCTTCCGACCAATGATGTCCCCGACTCTTCCGGCTGCGATCGAGGTTGCTGTGTGTAAATGAACTCAGCTGGAGGTTGCAAGTTATGAGATAGCATCAGTCTCACCGAAAGCACCAATCTCTAATACTGCTACCATTGTCCCTACTCGAATAGCACTTGGTTTCGCGAAGAATTGGATGAAGTGAGGGCCAGTGATAAGTCCGGACATTACTCTGGATAGCCATTTTAAAGAGTAAGATCCTCTGGTGTGAGTTAACACTACTACATGACGCACCCTTGGTCATATCCAAACTACTCAAG
>JAEUWK010001158.1:0-12406 GCA_018524425.1 Podaxis sp. AQ795752 | reverse complement strand
AGGGGACGTGCCCCTGTAGGACGTTACCTAGGTATGTGTGCTACGTTTTGTATTGCGGTCCCCTTTCTAGGGATCATTTGGATCAGTGGCCGTACCATTGCCCTCCCCTTTCCACCTTGTCCGTATTAGGTGTAGTCTTATTTACTTTGATATTGTTATGTGCGCGTTATCGTCTGCTGTATGTTTAGTAGTGTTTACATAGGCCGGTCTGTGCGCAGACTGTTTGTACTTATATAGACGCGTGTCTGGGAACTATGGTTCCCCACCCAAATATCAACTTGGTTCCGGACATCTTACTCCCCTAACAAACTCCAATTATGGAGAGTGGTCTAGTGAAGTAAAAGCCTAGCTGATGTCAAGAGGGTATTGGAGACTAGTATCTGGAAAGGAGCCCAGACCAGACAAAGAAAAATCTTTGGAGGCAACCCAGTGGGATGATAAGGCTATGAAGGCTGCTGGGGATCTATATTTATTAGTGGATAAAATCAGAGGGTACACCCCTATGGCATAGAAGATAACCCAGTATTGATGTGGACACAGCTTGAAGGTGTTCATCTGACACAAAAACCAGGTGCTTAGTTCAATGCACTAGATGACTTATTCCTAATTTGAAAGGAGGATAACATAATACTAATGGATTTGTATGTCAAAGTTGAAGCTGCTATGGCAACAATCCAATGTCTTTGTTTAGCAGACTATTCCTTAGAGAAACAGGATGAGGATATACAGTATATAGCTATGATCTGAGCAACACCTAATCATTGCCAGCATCTATTAGCAGCACTACTCTTGCAGGACAAGCTTGACAAAGCTACAGTCATTGCTGCATTCAAAAATGAGGAGTTGAACCATCAGAAGCAGATTGAACATACCAATAAAGCACATATTGGAGGAAGGGGTTTCCAACAGCCACAGACTGGTGAGAACAAAATCACTTGCTATACTTGTAGTGAATTGGGTCATATTGCAAAGTACTGTCCACAATGGATTAATCCTAAGGACAAGCAAGCCACTATGGAGGAGGCCAATAGAGCAAATGAAACTGGAGAGATTGGGACAGTGGATAATGCCAATAAGGTAAGTAATCTATCTTCTTCAAATATACTATCTTATAACAATTGCCATTGGATTGCTGATACAGGGGCCACTTCTCATATGACCCCACATAAAAGTTAAATTCAGAATTACACACCTTATAAAGTATAAATTTGGCTGGCAGATAATAATATTGTTTATTCAGAGGATATTGGCAGTGTAGTATTCTGACCAAAAATCAATGGACAATTAAGTAGAGATATTGAAGTTGCTAGAGTCTTATATGTTCCTGGACTACAAGATAATCTTCTCTCAGTTTTTTATTTGACTACTCAAAAACAGAATCATGTTAGCATTTCTGTAGATAAAATGTCTTTCCAAAAAGATGATCAGATATTGTTTACTGCTTCAATTAGAGGTGCAACTGGTTATCTAGATGGTTATATAATAGACAATGCTGAAAAGTTTATTTCACATCAACTCTCCCTCTGAGTTTGTCTCTATGGCATAAACAGCTTAGACACCACAACTATAATGATATCAAGTATATGATCAAGTCAAAGATGGTTGATGGACTGATACTTAATTCATCTGATCAGCCTGATCCTATTTGTGAGCTATGCCTAGCAGGGAAAATGCATGCTAATCCCTTTCCTCCTATCATAATATTAAGCTTCACAATTGCTAAAGCTTATCCACTCTGATATTCACCAAGTCAAGTTGATATCACACTCAGGTTTCAAATATTGGATAATATTTATTGATGACTTCTCTTGATTTCAAGTAGTGGTACCATTAAAGCTCAAAAGTGATGCATTTGATGTCTTCAAAACTTTTAAGGCTTATGTGGAGAATCATACAGGGCAAACAATTAAAACCTTGAGATGTGATAAAGGTAGTGAATAGATGGGAAAAGACTTTGTTAAGTACCTGGCTGACTGTAGTATTTTAACCCAATACACAGTAAGAAATTGGCTGTGACAAAATGGTATTGCTGAATGGGCAAACAGAACACTTAATAAAAGGATCACAGCAATGATTAATAAATCAGGTCTGTTAGAGAGATTCTGGGGTGATTGTCCAGCAGTACATGTTCATGTCTGGAATTGCTGTCCTACATCTGCATTGAAAGATATCACACTATATGAGGCTTGATGTAAGTGTAAACCTGATATTAGTCATTTATGAGTATGGGGTTGCACTGCTTATATGCACATTCAGAAGGATAAATGAAAGGGGCTTGGGAGTTATATAGAGAAATGTATATTTATTGGCTATCTACCTGGATACAAGGGCAAGAAGTTTTACAATCCAAAGACTTACCAGACTAGAATTAGTGAATGAGCTGATTTTGATGAATGTGTTGGTTGGAACAATGTATCTCTGAAACAGCCAAGTATACTGATACAGATACCTTGTCATAGTGTATCAGATAAGAATATTGTTACTATACCTTTGTCATCTAGTTTGCTATTCCCTCCTTCAAGTAAATTGGACAAACTCCAGACCTTAGATGATACTCAGGAAACTATACCAGAAGAGCCAGAAATTGACCATCAACCAATTGCTATTTGAAAGCTAACAGGTGTTGTTGCAAAAAAACCAGGATTCTGAGAAGCATGACAGCCAACACCTGCCATATTATCTGATGAGTCTGAAGATGAATCAGAGCTTTAGCCTAACTATGATACCAAGTCTGATAATTCTGAATTTGAGGATGATAAGTTTGAAGATGCACAAATGGGCCAAACATCTGAACCAGAGACATACTATGACACTATTGAGAGACCAAATGGAGAAGCATCACTTCCTTTCTCAGTAACCACTACCTTCATCTCTGTGGACTGGTTATTCATAGCACAAGGAATACAGATTTCAGTTCTAAATCATTATGGCAGACTCTAAAAGTGCCTCTGGTACTTCTGGACTCATACACAAAGTTGGTTCCAAAGTATTTTACTGCAACTGATCAAGTGCTAGCTTAGTGCCCTCTACCACCTAATTGTGGGCTGCTTCATGTGCCCCCTTCAATGATGTCCAAGAAATTGACAACTTCATTTGAAAGCCTCTCTCCCCTTCCCTATCTATTGAAGACAAATGCTCCTACTCCACCAACTGTTCTCTCTCTAATTGTCTAGAGAAGAGTATGAAACTAAGAGAAGACGATGATGCAGCTTCTGTCTCTTCTGCTGAAGAGGACCAAGGTGACAATAGCCAGGAGGCCTCCCAGGGGACCTCCACACCCAAATCTATTGCTCCATCCTTCCCGCCGGCTTGAGAAGGGATTGACTTATCCCCCGAAATAGCTTCTTCATCTCACAGGATGCTATCCTCAGCCCAAGCTATCGCTGCTTCTTATGGTTTTACCCCTTCCACTCCTGGCAGTGCCTGGGACAAATCCCAACTGTCAGACCCTCTCCCCACCATTCCATCCTTCACTCCCCCTACTCAACCACCTGCTGCACAGCCTCATGGCAAAGCGCAGCCGATCTATGGAACAGATTGGTCATCTATTTGTGAAGCACTTGGTGATGGCCTTGCTATGATTGACATCACTAATACTAAGGACACCATAGGACTAAATTGCCTCAGTACTTTATTAAGCTTTCTTTCTTCCTGGCTAGGCAATTGGGCTGAATTGGGAGATCTCTCTTCCTTTGAGGGCATCCCTCATCTCATCCACATCTTCCAAACCGTCATGCACTCTGAACAACTGTGCAACATGACCATTCTGTACAACGGACAATCTCTCAAACTGTATGACTTTGTGTCTATGCAGTTCCCACCTTCCCACACTCTCTCCCCCACCTCCATGCCCATGTCAACTGGGCATTGTCATAAACGTTGGGTTGAAAAAGCACTGGCAGTGCCCTCCCCTTCCCCCAAAAATGCTTCCGGATCTCTTCAGGACTTTTCCCTCAACCCACCCCTGATGCCCCTGGGACATTCCAGGGCCCAGATTTGCAACTTGAAAGGGACATTTCTTGAGCAATCGCCCTCTCATGTTTACCTCCTGCCGATCCAAATAAACCAGGTGAGTCATCAACTTCTCTCATTGATGCTGACATGCTTCCACCCCCTCCCCCTCAATCTACTGTCCCTGCTGCTCCTGGTCCATCCAGCCAGGAAAAGGCCAACCCTAACCCCAGTGGCTAGACCACTGTCAATCACCATCGGGTGCCTCATAAAATGGTAGCCGCCCCTACTCAGTGTAAGCCTACCATGGCGCCTGCATTTCCCCTCTAGGATTACCACTTATAGGGTCCCCGTTCCCTTTCACTCCCTTCCTCTACCCCTCCTCCCATCAACAAGGCAACCAAACCCCCGGTCAGGTCTGGTGCACCTTCTCCTTCTAATCAGAGGTCATCATACACCAGGGCAGTTTCTCAACCCCCCCTCAAAGTAGAAGAGCTGAAAAAATATGCAGCTCTTCAGAATCAATTCCCTTCGATGCCACCAGTTGAAATTATCAACTTCCTTTGCAATGTGGGTGACATCAAATCTCCCCCCCCCCCACCTCTCCCCCCCCCCCCCCCCCCCACCCCTCCCCCCCCCCCCCCACCCCCCTAGTCTTCCCCCTCCCCTTGACCATCCAACTCTCCCAAGGCCACTCAAGGTCCTTCATGCAAGAACATCATCATCCCTTACAATGACGCATTCAAACCCATCATGATCACCTCCCTCAACCTTGTGGTTAGGTGCTGCAACAACACCCTGTACCAAAAAGGTTTCCCTCTCAAAATTGAGTCAGCCAAGTCCAATGACAGGACTTTCTGGCTCTCTACAAACCAAGTCGCAACTGATGAAAAACTCTTCATCATCAAAAAAGGCATCACCAATTCTGACCGGTCCACCTTTGCAACACCTGAAATCAGGGATGCTATTGTCCCATCACTCCCCATGTCTAAGTCCTTTGTCAAATTGACAAACCTCCCCTACTTCCACCCTGACAGCATCCCACACACCTCCGATGATTTCAAAGAAGTCATCGAATCCTCATCTTACCATGAGATGATCCAACATCTTGTTAGCAAACCCCGCTTCCATCATGTTTCCCCCCATTCTGACTCTACCATTTTATTCTTTGACCTTTGGGATTTGCAATCTGTGACAAGGGCCAAATTACTCATCAACCACACCCTCCTCTTTGAGAACAGGGTCTGCACCTTCTGTGGTGCCACCATGCGCACTGCCTCTCCTCTATGCAATTGTTGCTGGAGGTGGGGCCACCCCACACACCTCTGCAGAGCTTGTAACCCCAGGTGTGCGATCTGCAAAGACCCCCACCACATAGAAAATCACTGGTGCAATGGTTTCTGCTGCTGTGGCAAACCAGGCCCCAATCCTTGTCCTCCCACCCCTGCTAACATCACAGAGTGTCTTCACACAACCTCCTTCTCATGCCTTTCATGTGATTCCAAGGACCATCACATGAATTCCGATAAGTGCCCATTCTTCTGCCACTGATTTGATTGGGAATGGATCCAGAACAAACTCCATAAAGCCAAAGTGGAAAAGAACCATTGTGACTTCAACTCTGGTGCAGTCAATGTCTAGAGGACCTCCTAACTGCTTCGTGACCATTTCTGAAATTCCTATTCTCTTTTTTAATGTCTATCATTCTAAAGACACTGTCGAGGCATTGTTAAACGACTCCCAATTTGAGGACATTCTAATCTTATGTATTTAAGAACCTCTGTTTAATGTCATCCACAATGTCCCTTCCACTGATGACTCTGAAGGAGTCCCATATAAAGGCACACCATATAACCCAAATTGGCATATTTTTGTTGCAGATGAAGACTGTCCATGAATGGTGACTTTCATCTGCAGGTCATGCAATATCCTTATGCCAACATTGCATCCCAGCATTATTTCCTCCCCAGATTTCCAACTCATCTCTCTCTCTTTTCCCAAGAAGACATACTTTCTTAACTGCTATCTTGATCCTTCTGATGACTCTTCACTAACATATTTAGAATCGAGAATCCACTTCTTCCCTAACAATGTCATTTGTGCAGGGGGAGACTTTAACTCTCATTCCCCCAAATGGGACCCCCACGTCTTTCATCATTTGGCAAGGTCTGACCTTGTTGTCAATCTCATGAATTCTATCAACTTTACCCTCTCCACCCCAGAGGTGGTTAAGTATATGCATATCCCATTTGATGAAACTAAACACCCATCCATCATTGATCTTATTTTCATGACAGATGATCTGTTCCATCCAAGCCCAGTCCATACCATCTGCAATGACTGGCAACTTTGCTCTGACCACTGTCCCCTCCTTGCTTCTCTTCCCATGCCTTCCCCCTTCCAACCATTCATTGAAAAGCTCACTATACTGTGTGACTCTGAAGAGGAGGCCATAATCCTATACTCAATGGGCATCCACCTTCAAGCCATCCCACCTTGCTTTGACTCTAGCAATGATGTCACCTCTTATGCTAATGCCATGTCCAACATCATCTCTCAAGAATGGCAGAATAATGCCAAACTTGTTTGTATTTGCACCAAATCCAAGCCCTGGAGGAATCAACAATGCATGTCTGCCTTATGTGCATTCCAAGCACACAAGTCCAAGTCAAACTGGACTAAATTCTGCCACTGCACATGCCAAGCTAAATGCACATTTTTCGATAAGAAAATCAAGGACATAGCAGAGGAAAATCATTGCCCCTGGGACCTCATGTCCTGGATTGGCAAGCAAAATCTTCCCCCATCCCAGTCAATTACACACAATGGGAAGAGCTGTGATGAGCTGGATGACCTCTGGCATACACTTGACTCATCCTACAACTCTGCCTCTGATCAACAAGTTGACCTTAGCACCATCAAGTCTTGTGACGCTCACCTGAAGCGCCATTGGCTTCCTTTCTCCAGTGCCAAACTTTTTGATGCCCTAAACCCTTGTGCTAATACATCTGCCCTGGGTCCAGACCATCTGTCATGGGCCCATATCAAGCACCTTATGTCCAATGACATCTTCAGATCCAACTTCCTTTTCTTTGCATCCAAATGCATTGAATTCTCCATGTGGCCAGAGCATTTCAAACACTCTACCTCCATCATTATCCCTAAACCCAACAAGCTGCATTATTCCACCCTGAAGATGTTCCGGCCTATCGTCTTACTCAACGCTCTTGGTAAGTTGATTGAGAAAATGATCTTGGCTCAGATGCAATTTGAAGCATCCCAATTTGACCTTGTCCACTCCCTCCAATTCAGAGGCATCATCCAGCACTCAACAGAAGATGCTGGCATTTATGTGACTCACCTTGTTCACACAGGATGGAAGTGTAAACTAAAGACCAGCATCATAGCATTTGACATTGCACAGTTCTTCCCCTCCACAAATCACTCCATCCTCATCTCTATCCTCTGCTGTCAAGGTTTGAACTCCAACCTTGTATCCTTTTTTTCTGATTACTTAAAGAATCGTTTCACCACCTACTCTTGGAACAATCATTTGTCAACCAAATTCTCTGCTTCCATCAGCATGGGTCAAGGATCAGCCCTGTCCCCCATTCTCACTGCTCTCTCCCTCTCCCCTTTTATGTACAAATTTTCTAATGATCCCCATTGTAAAATAATCTCTTTTGTTGATGACAGACTTATTGTAGTTCAATCAGAATCAGTTACCACTAACTGTCGCCTTCTTTCACAGGTCTACAGAAATTGTGAAGAATACCTTCTCTACCTTGGATTTGTCCTTGAAAGAGACAAGACCAAGACCTTCCACTTCTCCAACTGCCCATCCCACAACCCTAATCCCCCCATCGTCATTGATGACTCCTTCACCATATCCCCTAAACCTTTCCTATGCTATCTTGGCTTTTGGTTTGACAGAAGCCTTACATTCAAGGAACATGTCCGCTTTTATTCCATGAAGGCCCTATCTACCATCTACTGCATGCGCATGCTTGGCAACTCCATCCACAGTTTATCCCCTCTCCACAAATGACTCCTGTATTGATCTTGCATTGTCCCTATCACCATATATGGGTTTTGCCTTTGGTTTAATCACAATGCTTGCTACTGTGGACTCATTAAGTCCCTTCAACATATGCAATGACAGACTGCCCTATGGATCACAGGTGTGTTCTGTACCACCCCTACTGGCAGAGTTGAAGCCATTGCTGGCCTCATCCCAATTCAACTCCACCTCTTCAAGCTTGCCAAATGATGTTCCCTCTGTTTCCACACTCTCCCCTCTTCCCACCCCCTCAAACTCCTCACTCGTGATGTCAACCCCCTAGACACGCGTCACACCAAACAGTGCTCAACAGTGCTTGATTTCATCTCAGACACTCAACTAGTCACAGACCGGTTTCAGCATCTCCACCCTAGTGCCAAACCTGGCCAGCGATTGCTGGACCTGTTTAGTGACCAGGTCAAATTCCTCAAGTGTCCTGACCCTTCAAAAGAATGCGCCATGGCACTTTACATCACCAATGCCTCCCATGCTCAAGACTCCACCTTCTCTTTCCCTGTCTCTCTTCTTGTAGCTACAGATGGTTCTGTTCCCACCAATCCATCCCTTTCTGCCACTTCTGCCTACCTTGTCTTTAATTCCTCTGAAACTGACATTCTCTCTTCCACTGTCCATCCTTGTGGCAAGGTTACTTCTTCTGACTCTGAATCGTACACTCTCTGACTTGGTCTCTTTTCCTCTATCTCCTCTGCTCAATCTCTTAATTCCTTCTCGATTGTAGTTTTTACAGACTCTATCACCTTTGCTAAACTTTTATTTTCTTACAGACCCCACAGCATGCATCCAGACTCCATAACGATCGCTCCTCTCCTCCACTCCTGGCTTTCCTCCTTCCCCCTCAACCACGTCTACTTTTGGTCCATCTCCTTATCCACCAACTGGTCTATCCATCACAAGGCACACACACTAGCTAAATCACTCCGCCTTCCCAATCTGTGTTGTCAACCCATTCACACTTCACTTGGTTTCATTCGCAACCACTACACCCAGAAATGCCTATCTCTATGGCAACAAAAGATGAATGATCCATCCTATTGTGGTCACAATTGGCTTCAACTCCTTAATCCCGCATCACAACCTTTACAACCCAAGTACACCAAAGGCAGTACTTGGCTCAATTTGCCCCTCAGTCGAAATACCCAACTATGTGCATGCTTTACACATTGTGCCACCAATCATGCACCCATTAGTGCCTTCCAACAGCACTTCTTCCCTGGGTGCCATATCACTTCTTGTGCATGTGGCAAGCCACTTGAAACTCATGACCACATCTTCAATGACTGCCTCCGCTTCTGATACCCAGTAGGACTCTGTGATAGATTCTACTAGGTTATCCAATTCCTAGACAAAAACCCTGCGGCCTTTTCATTTGCCAACCAAATTCAAGGACCTGTCACCCAAGAGGAGTTTGCCACCCGCCACCTTAACAGGAGAGAATGACTTGCAAGAAATGGAGTACCCAATGTTCACTGATGGTCTTCTCCTTCATCATCACCCTGTATCATAGCTAGCTCCCCGCTCCTATCTCTTCCCATCTCCCCCAAATCACTTTGTTTCTTTTACCAATTTGTTAAGTTAGTTTTACTCTCTTTTCATCTCACCTCTCTTGTGTAGTTCATATACTCTTGTATTTCCCTTTTCTCTTTCTTTCTTTCTCTCCTTCTCTCTTTTTCTTTTTCTTCCTTCAAGCCTCAGTATTGGGACTGCTATTGTGCACCTGTTTGTAGTAGCTAGTCTATTGCAATAAACATTGATTTAAAAAAAAAAAAAAAAAAAAAAAAAAGAAAAAAAAAAAAGACCAAATGGAGAAAAGCAAAAATAGTGGGATGTTAGCCTAGAAGAGTATAATGCTCATCTTGGAAATGGCATATGGACTATAGTTAGGCTTCTGGAAGGTGAAAAAGCAATTGGGTCAAAATGGGTGTTTAAGATCAAGTATAATGCAAATAGCTCAATTGAGTGCTACAAGGCCCATATTATAGCAAAAGGATTTAGTCAGCATCCAGGACAAGACTACTTTGAAACATTTGTATCAACTATGCAGCAAAGTACTATTTGCATCATCCTTGCCTTGGCTGTAATTGAAGACCTCCACCTCCAGTTGATATATCACATGCCTTTATTAATAGTGACATTGATACAGAGGTTTATATGAAACAGCCAGAGAGTTTTGAACAAGGTGGTCCTGAATATGTTTGTAAGCTGAACAAGTCATTGTATGGTCTAAAACAATCACCCTGACTATGGAGAGAGAAACTTGCAATAACTCTTGAGAGCATGGGCTTTAAGAAACTACTAAGTGACCCATCAGTTTATCTCTATATCTGGAATGATGTGTGGGTCATTGTTCCTGTGTTTGTGGATGACATCACTATAGCCTCTAAGGATTAGAACAAAATTAGTAAATTCATAGCAACTTTATCACCACACTTTAAGCTTTGAGATTTAGGTCCAACATCTTACTTGTTAGAAGTTAAAGTTATACAGGATCAGCCAAAGTGACTGTTATACTTGCACTAACATCAATATATAATCAATAAATTAGAGGAGTTTAAAATATCTGAGTGTAAACTACAAAAGACTCAATGCAACTGAATTCAGTTCTGACATTGGATCAATGTCCAAAAACCTTGGAAGAGAGTGCTGTGATGAAAAATATCCCTTACATAAATGCTGTTGGTTCCTTAATGTATTTGGCTACAATGACCCGGCCTGATATTGCTTATGCTGTAGGGGTTCTTGCTCGTTTTAACTCAAACCCTGGAATATAGCACTGGAAAGCTGTCAAGCACTTATTCAGATATCTGAGAGCCACATTGGATTATCAACTCACATATAGACCTAACCCTAACATTAGAAATGAGTTGTTCATAACCTATGTTGATGCAGATCATAGTGGTGATAAAGATACTCAGAAGTCTACAACAGGCTACCTAGTTTGGCTGGGTTTGGGGGCTATGTGTTGGAGGAGTATATATCAGCCAGTAGTGACTAAATTAACTATAGAAGCTGAGTATATTACTGCTGTTCAAGCTGGAAAAGAAATCCTATGGGTTCAGAATCTACTATGAGAGTTAGGTTATATGCCATATACACCATCTGTGCTACACATTGACAACTAGTCTGCAATATCAGTTGCTAAAAACCCTGATCATCATAGTCAGATGAAACACCTTGATCTATCATTCTATTGACTACATGAGAAAGTAGTAATAAAAAAGATTTAGCTTGTGTATTTATCAACAGATGAGATGTCAGCTGATCTTCTTACCAAGTCACTTGAAAGGATCAAGATTGAGAGATTCTGTTCTATCATGGGACTAAAGAAGAAGGGTTGAGGCAAGTGTAGAGATTAAAGAGAAGTGGGTTGAGGTAAGTGTAGAGGTTAGAAGGATACAACAAAAGTGCTGAATCAGGAGGCTGTTTAGATGATCCACCACACCTAACTCAAAAGAAATATTTTGTCAGGGGGCTGTATTGAAGGATGTGATGAAATGTACTTGTTTAAGTGCAAAGTATGCAGTAGGGACAAAACTGTTCCAATGTTTTGAACAACTCAACAAATCAGTTAATAACTCAAGTACTACTGTGGCTGTGCACTTCATATTTAAAATATATGTATCCTAGTATGTTGTCTAAACATGTGCAAAGTACAATTATGTAATCTTCCATTTTGGGACTGCTGTGAATTAATTATTAATTTCAACTCATTGGAGCAGTTTTGTCACTCTCCAAATTCAAACATGTAACTTTGTTTATTGCTATCAAATAAATACAAATAAAATCATGTGGCCATGTGGGGTTATGTATAAATAGATGGGCTTATTTTCTAGTGTCAAATTACCCTCCACCCAACTTTTATTCCATTATGTGCTCTCTATCTGCTACTCAGATCAATAAGGTTCTCTCCTACCTATATAAAGGGGAATCTGCCCACCACATTGCTTCCCTTACTGGTCTTGTGGTCAGTACTATCTCTAGACTTTGTTCCAAACACAGGTCAACACTTTCCAAGTCTATTGGTGGTCATCCATCCAAGCTTTCCCCCTCCAATATCTACTATGGTGTCTGCCTCATCATCTCTCACAAGGCTGATACTGCTACCCAAGTTACCAAATCACTTTGAAATGTTATCAACCAACCTCTCTCCACTAAAACAGTTTGCAGGGGACTGAAAAGTGCAGGAATGAAAGTGGTAGTCAAGTGGAAATGACCCAAACACACAACTGTTCACAAGAAAAAAAGGCTGGAGTGGGCAGAAACACATCTCCACTGGACCCTGGATGACTGGAAGAGGGTGATCTGGACAGATGAGTCCAAAATTAATCATTTTGGATCAGATGGGAGAGATTGGGTATGGAAGAAGGCTGGAGAGGG
>JAEUWK010000969.1:0-10959 GCA_018524425.1 Podaxis sp. AQ795752 | reverse complement strand
TACCTCCAGTGCAACAAAAATAAGCCCCTCTCCGATTATATTTAAGCTTGGGTGCTCCTCCGTATCTGGATTATTTGTGGAATTCGGTCCCCGTAAGATCAAAGATGGCAGCACCACTGTCCTCGATCCATTCTCTCGCAATACCAATGCAGACTTTCCTCATTGGCCAGCCAGTCGGCGTGGGATTTTCGTACATGGTGTATTGAGAGCAAATTGTGAGTACGCACTCAGGTTTTAACGATGTCCAAGCGATTTAGAGAATAGCGAGGCCACACAGGGGAAGCCCCCTAGATATTTCGTTACGATCTCCTCAAACGCGGGGTTCATGTGTCGCATACATGCAGAACTATGGCTGGATATACAACTTGTGGGTTTAGATTGAGGGGTGAGCTCGGCATTATAGTGGGGTGGCAAGAGGCGTTTGGCGGACAGGAATTGGGCCTTGGGAGGTCGATAGCAAACAGGCTAGAGTTGTGACGAGCGCGAAGGGGTTTACATTTGCAGCACTTGATGGTGGTGGACTTGTGTTACGTGTTTTGTGTGGTTTGATTTTTTGCTCTTTGGTAAGGTGCCATACGGTATACCGGAAGAGGCATTGAAGTTTGTACACCTTGGCTGTTTTGCCGTATCATTGCTGTATCTCATCTCACAAATTATAAACGTCAACGCCACCTGTATCAACGACTGCGGCATCTTGCCGCAAAATGCTCACCATTGATTTTACCTGTTCCCAACCTAGTCTTCATCGTCCCATGACTTAAAGTCTCATAA
This sequence comes from Podaxis sp. AQ795752, assembly GCA_018524425.1. Lineage (NCBI taxonomy): Eukaryota > Fungi > Basidiomycota > Agaricomycetes > Agaricales > Agaricaceae > Podaxis > Podaxis sp. AQ795752. Next base: position 10,188 of record JAEUWK010000969.1, on the reverse strand, counting down.
AGTTAAGGGCACGACTGGAGTCTGACGAACTAGGCTCCAACCAGGCCACCGAAGATTCAGTCTAGGTTGGGGAAGGTTGTGAAAATGCCGAGTGGCTGGCCCACTATCTCAGATCTTTTGTTTTTCTTTGAATGCTGGATTTGGGGCATTTTCCTGTGTTCCACCCCGTGACTTGCCCAAGACCAGTCTCTAGTAAGCATCCCAGGCGCTGCAAATGGGAGACGTGGTATCCATCTTGATGTCGGCATGGTGCTGAATCGGAAATTCCAAAGGAACACACAATGCTTGGATTGGATGAAGGGGTGCATCGAGTTGTCGGGATACCCGACTCGGGAGTGGATAAAATGTTTAGCGGGGGGATTCTGAGAGATATCGAAAGTTATTGAACCTTCACGCGACCACCCTTCGTTCTTGGGTTGAACGGGAAATAATGTTCTGTTTGACAACAGCAGATGGTTCGGTTTCGAAGCTTGAGGCCGTGTGGGCTCTTACACTTTGGACAAACAGATTAAAGACTCAGGTGACGAGTATATATCCCAACTTGACGAGATGAAGTTCTCGAGTGTAGCGTCCCATCATGTTTTGACGCAGACATGATTGATGAAGCAGTCGTCCTAAGGTGGGGCAAATTCAACCCAAACCTCACGTCAGAATGCAGACTATAGGTAAGTGTATGGTCAATATGTATGTCAGAAGTGGAGAACAACCTTTCCCAGGCCCAATTTCGCACAAATATGGTCCTTTGAAAGATAGTAGCTAGGTGATGTTAATAGTACGAAATCTGGGTGAGTCTAGCACTTTGTTTTGCGATCAGGAGTCGGTGATCGGGTTTTGCGCACAGGGCTGCTGGAGGTTACGGAATGACGGGTAGTCTAGCATTAGTCATTGACAATATGGATGTCCCTACCGTGTCTTGCTCCAGTCCTTGCAATCCTCACCTATTCAATCATCTAAATCCACACAGTTACTCGAAAATTTTCACCACGAAAATTTAGACAAGCACGCAACAGGCATCGAGGAACGGCCCTAAACCGAGGCGAAGTCAGTTCTTTCCACGTTAGAACGATGCCATGCAATGGAATCGGACATTAGACTCAAAGAGACGAGAGTAATCGGCGGCAGAGCCGTCGAGTGACCCTGGTTGTCACCATCCACAAGCACACACAAGTTCTCAGCCAACAAAGGACCCTGGAAGACCCTGAATACCAAATCAGAATTACGAATCGCAATCAAAGTCAGTCAGACGGGAGAGTTTGAGGATGAGAGCGGTTTTCTTCCATGGGGTGATGGGTCACAATTTGCGGTGATTACACACGCCTTTATCGGGTGTCAGATAGTGTATCAATGGATGTTTCATGCCTATTCTTGAATATCACCCGTCAGTTGGGGCATGAGAACTTGTTGAAGAAATAGACCCATTGCAGGCAGTGGGGCTTCGGAGAAAGCATGTGGCCCCCAGTAGGTATATCGGGTGTGATCGCTGTGAGAGAAGACAAGCTATCACACGACGAGCTGATATAGTGAGCCTCAAAGCTAACAGCAGGGGTGACAGAAGCAGATGAGAGCCTAGTCATGCTGATTAGGACAAAGAGTGATCAATGTAGTGACAATGGGCGGAAGACGATGTCGGCTTCTTTGATCACTGCGACAGAATACGCTACAGGAGACAGCACAGCCAGAGGGTCCCAACTGGTTTCCCGCCTACGACAACGGGACGACGAGCAAGGATTTAAATTTGGAATATGAATTTATATTGATTGGGTTGTTTATTGAGTACCTTCGAATAAGCAAGTCTCACAGTTTCCACATTCCGTTTTTTCCCATCCCTTTCCCCTTTTCCACCATCATCCCTCCTCCCCGTTCCAGCCATGGGTTCCTGTATGTCTGCACCGACCCCCAACGTGGAGGTCAATGAGGAGGAGAAGGCGCGCAGCAGAGAGATCGACAAACAGCTCAAGGAGGTCAGCCGCCCTGTCCCCGCCCAGCTTGTGGATTGCTAATAACCTCGTTTTTCATCCAGGCAAAGGCAAAAATGGCGTCGCAGGTCAAGGTAACCTTACACTTGCGTACTACGTACACAAGAGGCCCTGCATTAACTCTTGCGCTAGGTCCTACTGCTGGGGTCGGGTGATTCTGGAAAATCCACCATCCTCAAGGTATGTCTCTCCGGCAACCTATGAAGTGAACTTCCCCTCACATTTTCACAGCAAATGCGCCTAATCCACAAAGTGCCGTTCTCACAACAAGAAATAGAATCCTACCGACAACTTGTGTTCGATAACATTACCCGTGGACTGAGGTATCTCCTCGATGCTATGGATGACTTCGAGATCAAGGTGTTAGAGGAGAATATTCCCAACGTGGAGCTCATCGACAATGCTAAGGACATTGGAGACGGCGAACCTTTCCCGACGCGGTACATCGAGCCTCTCAAAGCACTGTGGGCGGACCCGAATGTACAGAAAGCGTATGATAGAGGAAATGAAGCCGCCCTGCCTGAAAAGTGCGCCTCGTAGCCTTCTTTCGGCTCAACTCTAATGTCCTTCTAGCCTGCCTTATTTCTTCGCAGACCTTGATAGACTCTTTCAGCCAAATTATCAACCCACCGAGCAGGACATCATCCGGTGTCGGGCACGGACGATTGGCATCACCGAAACCTCTTTCCACCTTAGAGATAATGAGCTTTTGATGGTTGATGTCGGCGGTCAGAAGAGCGAACGGCGAAAATGGATCCACTGCTTCCAAGACGTCACTAGCATACTGTTCTTGGTTAGCCTCAGCGGATATGACCAGTGTCTAGTGGAAGATAAAGATGCAGTATGTAGTCCACTTGCTCTTCTCTAGATCAGCTTCTAACTCTGTATGCAGAATCAGATGCAGGATGCAATGACAATTTGGGACTCGATATGTCACTCGCAATGGTTTAAGCAAACATCTATTGTACGTTGTCCTTCCTGCCGTCAGTTGTCTCTCTCTTTCGCCGCTCTCCTGCCAATGATATGGCAACGCACATGTGTACGCATCACTCCTGGTCGTCACCTGTTAATGGCATCACAGTTTCGCCTCTCACCCCGCAACTATCCTGTTGCAAACAGGTTGCTAACGACATCAATTTACCAGATCCTTTTCCTGAATAAGAACGACCTCTTTGAGAAAAAAGTGCCTATTTCAGATATCAAGAGTTTTTTCCCTGTATGGATGAGTTGCCTCTTCCTGGAAATTTATGGTGAACTCGACGTAATCACTCACAATGTTTCTATCTGGTTTTTGTACCCTTAGGATTACGATGGTGAACCGGGAGATGTGAGGGCTGGAAGAGATTATTTCAAGCGACGGTTTGCCAAGTTGGCTCAAAAGGCTGGTAGGTCGAAAGAAAGGGAAATTTACATCCAGTGAGTTTTCTTCATTCAGCATTCGCACCATCCCTGGGCGTTGCTTTCTAGTGTGCTGACCTGTCACTCACGTACCATACTTCGCCAATAGCATCACAACGGCAACGGATACGGCTATGCTAAGAGTTGTGATGGCCGCTGTTGAAGGTTAGTCTTACTTCTTGGCCAGGCTAACCCTTAGTCTTGTCAACTGACCGCGATCTTCCTTCCCTTCCGCGAATATCGCTAACCTTTAGAGTGAGTGTTCCATTTCCCTACTTTGATGCCTCTGTTTTTGGTTCCTCCCACTTTTTTATTGTCACCCTTGCCTTGGATGCAAGGTGCCGTGTCCCAGTTGGGCCAACGCACCCAACCTTTGTTTATCCCGTTCATTTGTCGAGTGAGTGGACAACCGTTTCTTACGACGCTGCTTTGTCCCACCTAGTATCATCCTACGTTCAAATCTCGAGGTTGCGGCGCTCATCTAACTTATCAACATGCATCCGATTCCTCTATTTGGGTGCTAATATCTATGAACCCCTTATACCTTCTCATGCTATTTTGTCTCATGCGCGACATCCCCTCATTTGCTTTCGATCTGCTTTCGCCTTCTTTTCATTGTTTTCCTCTCATGGTGTATTATCCACCCTATGGCCCTGGACGTCTTATTGATGGTTTCTTTTCTATATCATCTTCAACACTGAATCAAATCAAACTCAAAAAAAATTATACATTCACTGTCTAAAAATGTGGCAATGATTGATCACTAAACCTGATGCGTTCAACAAACTCGCGTTCATTGGGTCGAATGGAATCGGTGATTCCGCGGGTTGGGACGTGTGAAAACACTGGGTGCTACAAATGAATTTTTTGCACTTGTGGGCGTGTCTCGTGGCTCGGTATTCCTTGAATGTGGGGAATTGCGTCATGCTACCACTTGGTATTCGGAACACGCGGACCTTCCATCCATCCCCATCATTATCCGCATCGCCGTCACTCCTATCCAATTCATTTGCTGCTTATGAACTCAATTTGCACCGCATATTTGGGCGCAATACCGTGTTTGGCACTCTTCTCGAAATGTGGCGACCGGACCCACTCCCTGACAAAAATACACATACGAACATCCCTACATCGAATCTCTTATCGGCTTTGTCGTCCTGTCCTCCGTGTCATGCTATCCTATACACAACCTTGGTCGGTATCGTCCGCCCTCGCCCCGTCATTCACCCATGGCACCGTTTGGCACCATTTACCCCGGATTTATGATCCCTGCCGCAAATTCCTCGGTTTTACGTTCGTTCCGACGTTCGCCGTCGCCTCATTGCCCTTCAACCGGTTCCCAAACCTAACCTTCTTGGGTTTATTGCCACCCCCTGCTATCCACGGACACTAATGTGCTTGTATCCTACCCATTCGTCGCTCTCAACATTTTGATCGCATCACCTCTCTTCCCTCCCTGGTTGGCACGGGGCTTGACTTGTGGGCAATGACAACCAATGGGCTTATACCTTCTTCGAATTGACGTTCGTCCCTTAACATCCTTTTGGGGCTCTTAACGGTTTTCGGATTTGGCGACCCTTGGCGGATCACTCGTAATGTTGGTCTGCTCATTATGGTAACCTCTGGGCGTCGCATTTTCCTTCACCATTCTCCCTTGGCGCACCGCGTGTTTGGTGGTCATCTATTCGAATTGTTTGATCCTTCATTGACGTGGTCAATGATCCTTGATGTCATGGCTTCTGAACGATCTATTCATATTGACTTTTTCACATCTTTGCGAATCATTCCTTCTGACATCAACAATTGCATGTGCTTTACTCACACACAACTCGTCTTGACCGCTTCGTCCCCCATCTTTGGACATACCTCGCTATTTTTGTCGTGCCACCGACTCATCGACCAACTGCGACCAATGAATGCCACATCCTACCGTGTTGTCGCTCCCTGCTTGCTCATAACTATCTGCACGCACACCCCTAATTACATACCCCAAATATCCTACCCCAACGACGAAAATCCTCTACCGGAAACTACGGTGCCTCCACAACCAATAAATTCGACACTTGTCTATTTTTGAAAACGTCCCAACTCTGAATCTGATTTTCTGAATGGCTGTGCTCCACATCCCTCTCGTTGATCGTCAATCCCCGCCGCTCGCATTCAAAAAACGGATTGTGTGGTGTAGTACGATCGTGAGTAGAAACGTAAGTGAAAATTTTATATTACGTGTCAGGGTATGCAGATTCTGACTTAGTTTCTTTCTCCCTGGCTTTTCGTCCCTCTTCCTCGGCCCTTGCTCGTTGCCGATCTGGTTGCTGCGGTGTGGTGTAGATTCGGGCCGTAATGCTGTGAATGCGGCAGTGCCTAGACGATAGGCGATACCCGGATAGCGGGGGACAGGTTCCCTAGCACCCCACATCCATTATGGTTCCAATTGCGCTCACACTCTACAGTGGGTGCGCTCGAAACAAATTGCCTATTATCCTCCTACCCACTGGCAGCGGCTACTATTTTCGCCACTGCCTCCACAATTCTAACTTCTCGGCACTATGATATTCCTGGAACATTACCGCTGGCCGGCCCATGGTGGCGCAGGCGTATTTCTGGTTTGCAGAACATTGACTCCGTGTCATCGTGTCAGCTTGGTGCGACTACGGGATCTTGACGGCCGCTCGTGTCAACCCGCTGGTCTCCCTCGCCCATGTTGTGTTACTCGGCCCTGTCCTGCCACCACTCACTGTCTTGTTCCTCCTGTTCCTTCACTTAAATAGCCCTCTTTCTCTTTCCTATCGGACTTTATGTCATCTTGCAGCCCCATGATTCCAGTTATCCGTCGATCTATCATTCCTATCATCCATCGTCATCATCTATCTGATCCCTTGGCGCCTTGTTTCTCCACCTTTCATCACCCCTCACCCCCCTCACCCGCCATACGCGCTTTCATGGCTCTTCGCAGACAAAACTGATTGCTCGGTATTGCAGTGACTCTCATCAAGTATATTGGGACAAAGGATATTGCCATAATTGCCGATTCTTTTTTTATGCTGTTCTCTTTTGTGTTCTACCGCGAGTCGGTACTCTGATCTGTTAATCCGTGTAAACGTTTTTACTGGGTCTTTTGTGTGTATCTCACATTGCACCATGTTATCCCCCCTCCGTTCTTCCCCTACCCTCCGTTGTTGTTGGTTTATCGTCTTAGAATATCTTGTTGTACCTTGGTCTTCTATATTATATAAATGATTCACTCTTACGCCTTTGAACTCCTGTCTGCTACGTCGACTGGGATGGCAAGATTACAATATAGAACGGAGAGCTCGGGAATGGCTTTAAGGAAACGCTCACACCTAAACCTCTCCACTCGGCATGCTTTCAGTGGAAACTTCTCCTGAAGGCCTTCGAAACTCAATAGGCGTCATCGAACCCTGCGAATGACTGGATTCGCATCGGATCCGTTTCCGTGACACTTGGAATCGAATGAGGAGCTGGGACATGAGCTGTCAAGTGTTGCGGTTAGGTCAACACTGGTCTGTCGGCTAGTAAAACATCGAAGTACATACCCCGCTTTGCGCAAGACAAGGCAGGAATACCCTCCATAAACTGTTGTGGCTGATGAAGAATCCCAGGAATATGATTGAGAAAGCGGTGTACAAAGCGTAGCTCTGAACGAGGACGTGAATGAGGAAAGTGTAAGGGCGCGCGAGTTCCGCAGAGTTTGAGCTTCCGAAGATGGCCATGAGCCTATTCCTCTGTCTGACGAGTTTGGTGATCATTAGGGAACACATGAGGACTTTGGTTGAGATGCATATAGGGAAGTGTGGCAAGATGGCCAGTCTGGTGAAAGAGGAGGAGTGGAGGAGATATATACCGCTGCCTGGAGAATGGTTGAATTGACATTTCATACGAGTTTACTGCGATGCTTGTACATACCTACTGACGAAAATAGAAAAAGGGATGGAAATAAAAATACCCACCAACTTTTTCCACGAGGAGAATACACGATGAAACATTGATAGAACTAGCGAAAATGAGAGTGATGGCGGTTGCACGGCACGCTGAAAAGACCCACCAGCAAGGTATCCAGAATCCATGCGGAGGCTAATCCCGAAACCCAAACCGCGAGCCAAATGCCTTCAAGTTTGGCATTGTTCATCCAAGCTATGAATCCATCCGGGAAACCATGAGATTTACTCAAGCCGAGGAACACAGCATATATTCCCAGGAATAAATCGCAGGAGACAAGCCCAAAAGACAGGAACACCGCTAAGTGCGTCCATAGTTTCGATTTGGCTACCGACATCTCTCTCCATGGCGGAGTGGTCATGCTTGTGAATTGAGCCAGGAGGCAGAGGTTGAAGCCTGAGATCTTGAAACGTAAATGCAACGACCACAGGATGATATCCAGAAACCGGGGTGCCTTACCATATAGCACCAGTGAAGCCCCGATGCCAGCCAGGTGTAATATGTCATCCACCTGGTGCTTCGGTGTCATAGTCGGGTGTATCTCGTCGTTGCCCTGAAACAGGCTGGTTTATAAAGGGATTCCGGAGGCGATACCGGTTCCCCATGTGTTGTTTGATGAAACTTGCAGGCGTGACGAAGGCTCAGCGTCCGGCGCTCGGAAACCGAGGTCAACGGAGGAAAGAATGTTGCATTGCTACAATGGCTCTCTCGGCGCGGCGGGAGAGCAACCCTATACATTCACTCTGTAGCTGCCCCCTGTTGGATCTACATCTCGCCACTGGAAACTTCACTACGCATCCCTCACAGAGATAGTGCCCGAGTTTCGGGAGTCCGTACCGGAAAACTCCAGTGGTGGCAGGTCTTTCTCTGAGTCAGATATCTGATCCCGCTGATGTCGATAAGTTCGGATCACTTGAAAGCGAACGAGGAGATGGGATAATAACTAGATACAGAAATAGTGAGATTTTCAACTGATTTTAAGCCGATGAACACCTTACCCTAGCCTGAATATTGTTCGGTAGAACCATCATCCATGCCTTATTTTTCGTAATGTATAGACCAAGGAAGAGCAAAGAGAGGCTCGCGTATAACGCGTAACTTTGGATGAGGATGTTGACCAAGAACGTATATGGGCGCGAGAGCTTTTTGCCCCCTTCGCCGGACCCGAAGTCCTCTCGTAACATCTTCCTCTGTTGGACCAGTTTGGCAATAATGAGAGTGGTCATAAGAAACTTTGTCGAGAGACAAAGAGGATAGTGGGGTAAGACTTTGACGCTCAGATCCGTAGACAATACCAACGGGTGGGCGCCCGAACCTGGGTAACAGGATATGTTCTGGTTCGGCCAAAGCAAGGTGAATCATACTCACCAAAAGAAGAGACGACGAAGACGGCAGGAAGCCCAATGATCCATAGGTCTCGCTTGCAGAGCGAATAGAGCGTAAAGCATTGGCGAAGCTATAGATGGTTAGCAGGATAATCTACCATGGCGGTGGAGCTCACACATACAACGAAAGAGTCTATAACCCATGTAGTAACCAGACCCGTATATCGAATGGCTATCCGGATGTCGGTTATCCGCTGGCTGCCAGACCAATCAGCTCCGGGATCATCCCAACGAACGGCGTACCCGATGACGATGATGCAGCATATCAGAGCTTGACATACGGAGGTCAAGAGAAACGAGAGAAACGTCGCCAAGTTGATACATAGGCTCGATCGTTTGGCGGATGTAAAAAGCTGTATCGAGAGGCAGACATTAATTCCTGTATGTATGATGATAAAAACTTTGAAGACATTTCTGACGATTATGCTTGCGAAGACATACCGTGTATCACTAAGGAAGTGGCACACCCAAGTGTGAGTCTACCATCACGACTAGTGGAACAAGTGGGCGGGAGCTTGGGCTTAAGCACCGAAGGAGGGATGGTTTCTTCTCATTCTTGATTGGGGCTTATAAGCGGTAGAAGAGGATGATTATTAAGAGAGTTATAAATACAAGTGTAGAGCCTGCATCAAGAAAGGTTGCTGCAAGATGGAAGTTTGTCCAACCTTGTAGTCATCAGTAAATTGGCTCAAAATAGTTATTACATGTTGATTTATATAATTCATCCAAAGAATAAGATGGACTATAACAGCTGGAACAACATTTGATTGAGTAAGAAATGTCATATAAACCTTTCAAAGGTATAACATCATTTACAAAACCTTATATTGCCTTTCCTGTCACATACAAAACCTTTTATTGCCATTCCTATCACACACAAAGGTTTTGCTTGGAATGTATCAAATACAATCATATTTTGAGGATATATATGTAAGAACAAGCAAATACTGCTAACTTTCTATCTCAAAAATAGCTTATGAAAATTATCAGATACTGTGAAAGAAAACTCAGACTGGTGAGATAAGTTGAAAAATGATTTTTTTTTTCAGATTTTTCCTAAGCACTTTAGTCTGGGCTGGAAAATAAATTGCACTTTTCAAGCCAATGGCTTGATAGTTTTCCAAGAGTGAATCTTCTCCAGGATGCTCTCAATGAGATCTATCAATTGGGACTACATTCATAAATGTTGAAGAGCTTTGAAATAGTGCCTGCCCTACCAGCAGATAGGTCCATATTAAATCACAACACAGTGCTTAGAAAGGTATGATGGCTCAACTAGATGAGTGCCATGATTCTTCCAAGAGGTTCTGGGTTCAAAAACTCCCAGTCTGACCAACTAATTGAGGAACATTCTCTTAGATGGCTGAGTAGTGTGGTACTATCCAGTAGGTCCTGGGTTCAAGCTCTAGGCTGGTTAATTTTTGCTTTTCTATGACAATTTACATGTATACATACATTCAGTATGTTGG